>JBBPMZ010000649.1:0-11625 GCA_038090575.1 Tylopilus cf. pernanus | reverse complement strand
GGCTGGTAGGCTGTGTTTGGTAGTGGTTCGTTTGATCCATTCGGCTTGATGGTGCAACATAAACCAGTCGGTTGATCTGATCCACAGTGGCTCTCAGCTGTGAGCCTTTAATCGCCGAGGAATAGCGGGAATCTATTGGAAGACGGTGATTTGCAACGGTTAACTCGGAAGTCTCTTCACGCGCTCACGTCTTGATCCAGGATCAGCCTCACAAATGACCTAGTCGGAATTACTGTGCCATCGACGGATAACGTAGTTAAGTCCTGTGGTTGATGATACAAGATTAACCTTACTGGTCGCCACTTAGCCAATTCCCCAGACTCGAGCACAGATGATGGTCAGGGGAAGTAGTATCAGTTTCACCTGTCCATTAGTGAATTCATTGGTTTTTACCCTCGGGCAGAAAGGTACTTATTTTCGTTTCGTTTACCGCGAAAACGTTTCTGCATACGCCTGCTGACCATGCTTTGCAGGTACAATAACATGAGGTCCATGTGTACGATGTTTGGGGAGGTTGGTAAAATCTGGTCTCGTATACTCAGTTATAAGCACCTAAACACACACTTACCAGGCCATTGGGAAACACTCTGTTCATTCGGATCCTTCGTCTCATGCAAACTCACTCGAACCGAATCGTGAGTCACTTATTGCTCCTCCCATGTAGACCACGGCATACATATATGGTTGTCAAGCTCGTAGGCGAACGCCAGATCGTTTCAACCTGTCCTGAAAGAAGCAATGACTCATGTTTCTGGTTTGGCAACGGGTTGGTCTTTCACAGCCTGGCATGAATCCGTACATCTCGGATATGGCATGTATCATGTTGGTTTCATATCTCTCTACCGATCTAAGTGTTTAGTGTAGGCACCGAAATCCCGGTGCGTTAACTTATTATACAAGGAAAGTTGAGCTGAGGAGATGCGATTCACGGAGTTAGTAATTTTAGATATCTTCTCGTATATCCAGCTATTACAAATATTTTCTCATTTCTGATTGCTGGCGCTTATCGAGCGGTGACCCGCATACTCCGAGTTTCTCATGATCACTGTCTTCTAGCTTCTCTTTGTGAGCCCTCGAGTGATAATATTGATTGCTCATCGTCAGATGATAGCGTGACTTCCCCGACGTGTGGGAACAGTGCTATCAGCGGAAAGTATAATATGGCCATGTCCCTATCGTAAGTTCAGATCGGTACTTCACGAACCAACATGTCCACTACTATACTTGCTGGTCCCCCCGGTGCATGCTGTTGGAGCGGTGTCAAACACACAGGGACCCCTGTCGGGCGCATCGAATCAATTGGCGGGCTCAACACTTACATCTCTGAACCTCTTCAGGCCACTGCAGAGACCGGGAAATGCATCCTGTTCTTCGCAGATGTGTACGGACCGCTCTTTGTCAATAACCAGCTACTCCAGGATTATTTTGCGTCGTGCGGTGAGCTTTGAGCTCCTCAGCTCCATCTTTGGCTGTATGTTTGTGCTGACCGAGAAGGATGGGGTTCATTCTAGGATTCCTTGTGCTCGGCCCAGATTATTTCTTCGGGGATGCAATTCCAAACCACCCTCCGGATCGCGATAGGCAGGCATGGATTCAGTCTGCCCGTGCCCCTGCAATCGAAGCAATTCCGAAGTGGCTCGATGCAGTCAAAGGACTTTACAGTGCGTCTCCGGCCTTCACGATAAAGCAGGCTTGGTGTGGAGACGTCCGATCGTTTGACTAGGTACCAAATCGATGAAATACTGCGCTGTGGGTAAGGCCTCGCCTTATCCCTCTGAATAGTATCAAGCGTTTATGAGACTCTTTCTAGGATACTGCTTTGGAGCATCTTTTGTAATGGATTTGGCCGCAGATGGGTTCATCGTTGCAGGTGCTCTTGCTCACCCGGCCTTCCTCGACGAAAGTCATTTCGAGAAGCTAGCCAGTACGTCGTTTATCAATATGAATCGCTTGTACGTCCCCAACATTTCCCCTCCATGCTGCTAGGACCCCTCCTGCTCTCGTGCCCCGGTAAGTAATTGATAAAAGTGGCCATCGTCCGGTCCTTTGGACGAGAGAGAATCCGACCGAACCTGACGCGAATCCAGAGGAGGACCATACGTTTCCTCACGAAGCGCGTAGACGTGCAGAGGATATCATGGTTCGCAACAAGTCGACATACTATTTCCAGGTGTTCTCGGGCGTCAAGCATGGATTTGCCGTCCGCGGAAACCCAGATGTACCACAAGAACGTGAGCGACCCTTTTTCGATCGTTTTGTGTTCGCTCTGGCTCAATATTACTCACTCTTCTTTGAAAGGCTGGTCGAAAGAGGAAAGCGCACGTGGAATCAAGGAGTGGTTTACGCGATTCGTGGCATGATCCGTGGGAGGAGTGGTCAAACGACGATATAAATATCTAGCCAATAGTACGAAATTTGGGGTTAAACTACCCTGATTTGTTGGTCGTAGAAAAGACCAGAAAATAGGAGTCACGGATGGACATTGCGACCGAACAAAGTAAATAATCAGGAGGGATTGGGCAGCCAGGTCCCCTCCGAATACTCGTAGATATCCGAGTAAGAGTGTGTGGGGCTGATTAGTAGGCCAATGCAATCAGGAAAGGTAAAAGAAGAGGTCAAGAAGGCGTACACAACTATGGTGGAGTCATATGATAGTATCAGGGTCCAGTGCAGATGAGGCAGCCGAGGGAAATGTAAGACAAGATTTACGACATTACTAGACATGGCTGAAATATCGGGATCGGCGAACGACCAGGTGTTTTCTTCGGAAACCTTGGCGTCAAGAATCCCTGCCTGTGTGAATCTGCGATAAGTCGCTGACGTTACCAAGCAAAAGGAAAGAGCCACGCAAGAAGTTTCAGGTAGGAGCTTCAACCGACCTGGATTCCGAGAATGTCGTACTGCCTGTGGAGATTTGGCTTGGAAGTCCGACACAACTCTTCTGCTCGATCATAGGTTTGGAAATAACGTCGAATTCGCTAGACGATGACCGTTATGAAGCGGCTGGAGCATCGATCTAATATGTAGTCGTGTAGCTCCAAGGAAACCCCTGTCGCCAATCTAACCGGTCTTCCTCGCCTTTAACAACAGAGACAACCCTTCACTTCACGGGACTGGATGCTCATGATGTCGTCCGTGCACGTCCGCTGGCAAGAACCTGCGCCACCAGCATAGCTTGATCTGGAACGCGGAGTCAAGTATCCACATCTCATTGCCCCACACCTTTCTGTATATCATATCCCCTTGGGCCCTCGTCCCCCGTTCCCGTTTTGCTTCCTTCACGGAACGCCCGAACGCGTTCACGGATCATTCTACGCCTCTCCATTCCATGGATTTGTCCTTCGGCGCGCGCCTGAGCGAGGTTGGCAGCCGCAGATTGCGAACGGCGCTCTACTCGGTTCATGTGAGAGCTGAGAGAGCTCATGACGATGACGACCTGCGTACGTTGTCGTGGACAGTGAAAATGTCCGAAGGAGATAGGTTCAAAGTGTCACTCGCAATCTATCAGAATAAAACAAGCAGAAAGCTTACCCAAAATATCATCAAAGCCACGAGAGTACACTGGAAGCGGATATCATCGATGGGCCCATGATGTACGTCAGCGGCGGTGGCGGCAGTAGTCGACGACGATCTTGATGGGCGCGCACGGCGTCGGAGCTCAGCGCGTATGACTTCATCACGAAACTCATAGCAATCCCACTGCCCGGCCCGTGCAACCTGGTGACGAGTCGAACCATCTTGGCCACACAAGATACCATATGCCCGCGTGATGGCGTGAAATTGCGCGTTACGTATGGTGTGCGGAACCTGATCATGATGGCCGTGGGATACGTCGGGGTGATACACCTTGACAAGTTCGTAGTCTGCCGGTGGTCGAGTTGGCAGGAGTTGTATCAGTGGGTGTACAAAAATTAGAAGATGCAGATGCATGTAGCAGACGAGATGGGGTACTTACAGCGCACCTTAACCTCATGCTGCGACGCATTGGGAGGGAGGTGAAAGACCTCGTGCGGGGTAGGGTTCTTGCGAGTAGGGAATGGAAAGGGGTGGTCCGAACGTGTGTTTACATGGCGGACGAGGACAAGTTGCGCAGAAAGAAGTATCGAAAAACGAAACCGGCAGTATCGACGCAGTAGACTCGTCGCGGTGCTAGATGCACTGAAGATGTGCACCATGGTACATGATCAGGCCGTGATGCCCGGTTCCCGGCGAATAACATTAATCCCCGATCAACTATTTATAATCGTGAGCCATATCCAAGTATGCAGGACACCTGTACCCTTTGATCTATCGTGTCCTAAAATACTTGGGCTTCTGCAAAGTCCCCTCGTATCTACTTCCAGCGCCTCTTTCTCCGATCAAAGGCACTTCACCCAACAACCACTTTTAAGCACCACGTGAGGGGGCTAAATAATATATGGATGCAAAGTGGTTACAGTACTGCGAGAGGCGCTGGCTGCACCGGTAAAAGCATGCGTAGTGCCTGTGAGGATACCAGGAGTTCTCTCAACGATCTCCACATCTTGGATTCGTCTGCAATGTGGACCTCGGTGTCACTGTCCCGGAGAAAGCGCAAATGCAGTAGCCCTGATGCCAACCTTAGTGCCCCGAATTTGGACTCCAAGCACAACGGCGCTTTAAAGTCGACAACCGGTCCGTCCAGCTCCACCATCTTGAGGCTTGGAAATGCAGAAACGAACTGGCAAAACTCCAGTGCTGACACCTTGTCAAAGTTGGGAGTGTGTTTCCACACCACGGTGGTCAGATTTGGCGGTGAGTTGTCTTTGCGAGGCCCTTCGAACCAACCAATCGGCATATCCTCCATGATGAGGGTGGACAAGGCAGGAACGATAGTTCCACCAAAGAACTGTGATCCATGCCACACAGTATGACTTGCCCCTTTCAATGAGATGCTTCTCAAGGTAAGTGTTTGTCTATCATCGCATGCTTCTAGCCAACTGCGAGCCACGCGGTCCACTAGATCATCAAGCCCGGTAGCCTCTATTCTCAACGAAACCAGCCGCTCGCAGTTTGCCTGCGTGGCAAGGAGGGTATAAATCTGCTTTTCCAAGGATACGATTGTAACGTGATTGGGTAGTACTGGCCAGGGGTATATTGTCACGGAGATTGGAAGGGACGACGATTTTTGAAGGAAGGAGTTGAGCACGTGAACCGGCTGGTCAGGGATGATTTGGACGTGGGTCCACAGAGAAGGGGTGGATGTGATGATGGCGTGCCATCGTTTCGAGACCTGGGAGAGGATATTTTGGACATGGATCCAAGATGACGCATGAACAGGAGGCTGAAACGACGAGACAACATGATGGAAGATAACGACGACCAGCTCGGCAGGGAGCTTCTCGAATGGTGACGAGGCCGAATTCAAAGATAGCCCAAGAAGTCGGGTAAGATTCGGAGACTGGTTAAACCACTTGAGTAAAGCCATTTCGTGGTCACACAAAGCCGAAAGAGAGGCCGACTGGTGGGAGCTAGACGAAGGGCACACGATAACTGAGCTTCTTAAATCGGCCCCACGCGTGCCGTATCGTGGGCTAGGGCCCGGCGGGAACTGTTGCTGAACCCTTTCGTTACATACAGGTTCAAGTCAAGAACAATTACTGATTGATACTAAAAGCGCAGTACTTACGGCATCATAAAATATGCGGAGTTGGATCGGCTCGTTCCGGGAGAAGTTCCCCCGATATGCCCTCAGTTCGGTGCTGGGGCCGTAAACTTAAAACAGGTCCCGTCTCGAGTGCTCTGTCAAATACTAACATCATGTACCACTTAGCTGGCCTAAAATCGACGTGAAGATGCGGCGGCCAAGGCGATGAAGTCTATTGTCTTCAGTGCTTCTATCGGATTCTTGCACAGCGCAACCATGGGCGGTATGAAGCGACGGCCCCGTTCCACTGATATGAATCGTCCGGTACTCGGAACTGCGTGACTAAAATGGATGATCCATGAGTAGGGGCAAAAATATTACTCTAGTTGATCGTCACTCTGAGCAGGCTTCTGACAGGGCCTGAATCAGGTGCCCTTGAAGCAATCCAATCAAGCCACAGAGGAACACCTTGAGCCAGAGGCACAAAACTGTAACAGCCTCGCTAAGAGAAGAACATGCAAGGAACCGCTGACGGCGCGACTATGAAACGAGAAGTCCAAGGAACCAGTGGCGACAAGCAGGTGATATCAAAGTTTAGTGGGATGAACTTAGTGTTCAGTCGTACCGGCGTGGTTCGAACCGTTGAAGTGTACATGATAGTGATCATATCATCAAATGATAAGAATGAAGGTGCTTTAAATCGCAGAACAATGCGAATCAGTGTCATGATGCAAAGAACATAGAGCAGTTTTGCAATGATATGCTGTAAAGCAGGGGTAATGTGGATGAGGCGGTGGGCTGCAGGCGGCGGGCCGCACACTGTGCTTGAGAATACAACGTAATAATACGCGCGGCGCCAAGAGCGGGTATCTGGGAGTATTCCACCATGCCGATTGTGGCAACTTGAGAGGCCAATGATACACATTCACTATATGGAGATGAGTCTTCACTGATATGCCAAGATAGGCACCACAGCGGAAAGAGGCTTTTCCATGCAACCACGATGAAGAGAAGCCATCGAAGTCCGAAGAAACTTTTAGTCCATCTCCGGTCACTTAGCACTAAGCTCGTCAACAGACAATGCAGTTGCCGACATTTTTTCAAATTCCAGTAACCTTGTAAGTAGTACGACCCGAGGGCCTCCTGGCAAGAGAGGCGACTCATTGGTGCCAGTGAGGACTAACGGAAAACGGAAAAATTAGACCCTATCCTGGGTTCGTGATTGCTGCGACTAGTAAGGAATATTTTGATTTCCTGTCGTTAGAAAGCTGGGTGATTCGATCGAGAAGAGTCCCTTGAAGGAGAATTATCGTCACGCCGTCACATTGAAGTCGTGACGTGTGACGACTTGTGACTGTGATGGAATCTGCATGCAACCAGCGGCAGCAAATATCCGGTTTGATGCATAGGCCCAGGTCAAAGGTTTCCGGTCATGATCACAAGTACATATTTAGCCCGTCCAAGTAAGTTCCCCAACTAAATTTGATTAGGATTTCAGAGATTGGCAGACACGGTAGAAATCCTCCTTTTCCACTGCAGCCCATTCTAATCTTGCCCAACTCGAGTTCGAGTCCGCAGGTCTCACTAAATCCCCACCGACCCCAAACTCAGAGGCAAAAGCCCACCAACAGTTTTCTCGACTACTCCGCCTCCATCGACGATCTCTCCGTCATCGTCTCTCCGAGGATAGTCTCCAGGGATGAGTAGAACAGGCATATTTGTCGCAGAACTCCCGTATCACTTGGCGGCATATGCCACAGGGTGAGATCGGGTTAACAACGTCACTGTTCGCCGCACACAAATGCAACATGCGACGCAGGAAGTCCAGGTGTGATGGGCATGCAAATGAGATAGTAGCGGTGCGTTAACCAAAAGTTATTTCTCCTGCGTGTGATTGCTCACGACACGATAGCGAGTGCACCAAACATTCTCTTTCCTTGGCTCTATTATGACCATTCATCACGATGTTCCGTAAAGAATGGCATAGAAATGATGCTTACGATCGCGCTTACAATCGCTGTCTGTTCTGCGCATGTCGAAGCTCCTGGTAACATTCTGTGTTCAGATGCAAGCTCCCACAAACAAGATATCGAAAAGATCAGAAAAAGACAAGCCAGGCCACAGATTGTTCTCGCCAGAATATTTAATTCATAATGACCACTCACCATATGCCGCATTATCGACACTCGCGCCCTTTACAATGGTGCCATCCGTGCACATCAAAGCTGCACCTACAGGAAAATTGGAATGGAGAAAATAGGCATATTCTTTGGCTTGAGCAAGCGGACAGTCGTGCAGCATGGCAGCGGTCAGCACCAGATATTCGAAATAAGGTGGTTACGAAGTCCAAGTACCTTTGAAGGCTGCTTTGATGAGCTGTTCACGAAACCCAACGGATTCCATCGATAGAGATATTTTCGATGTATTGGTCTGCAAATTGATAGGAGTTACGGTTGATGGATAATACTTGATAGGCGTCGGCCGATGTGAAGTTTACACCAGTATGAAAATGTCTTGCTAAGGCTCGGAGCATTTTGCACGAGCTAAAATATGATGCTATGCAAGCAACAAGGTTAAAAACTGCAGTGGATACGGACTCGGATAATTCACTTTTCGGGGGCGTAACTTACGTCATTCACCATTCAAGGTTATCGTGAGCTCTAACTTACAGTTCGCCAACATCTGTGCCGAACTCGGGGGTTCGTTCTACACGACTTCAAAAGAAACTGGAAATTAGAACACGAACTTACAGACGAAGTAGCCACCTTGATGAAGACTCTGCACGGTGGGCAGGGTTACCTCAACGATACATACTAATTCAGACCTTTTGTGAACTTGAAACTACGTTTTGGCTCCACCGGATCAGCTAAGTTCCGGACAGAGCAAATACTGATGACTGATCATTAATAACTTCGGCGGTCCGCAGCAGAATTACCAAGGGACTCGAGGTGAAGCGTGTCCATAGACCGAATTGATGGTGAAGAGGCCGCATCCTCGACGTTCGAATGACTATACAGGATATTTCGCCGCTGAAGTCTTGTAGCATTCAAGTATGAGATAGATACTGGTACTCTTTCCATTGAACTGACATAATTGGGTCAGCTAGACGTTTTGACTAACAACTCGGCCCCCGCTGATCTGATCTGACATCGAATGACGCATCGTCTGCTGAATCAACGAGCTTAATGTAAATGGTATTATGGGAATTTACCGTTTATAAAACTTGATGGCTATCAAAATGACAAGAACTATGCTGCATCGCCGGTACTGGTTCCGGCTTGGAGGCGAGAATTAAGAACTATAGCATTGGTGAGAGGAGTAATATCAGGGAGATGTAGATGAATTGATGAATACAAACGGGGTTACGTGTATCGCCCAATAGCATTGGGATGACCGGGACTAGTCTGAATCCCGTGTACTTGTGGAAGCACTGTAGGAGGTAGTGAATTGCCGTGATGGTCCGATCTCGCACACGGCATTTTGCAATTTGTGAGCAGATTCAGCGGCATTTTTTTTTTGGTACCTACGGAGTGTACTGTTACCTGATGCCTCCGATGATGCGCTTGACGCCGCAGCAGCAGAAATGCGACATCTGAAACATTCAGCTGAGTGTCCCGAAGGGGATGGAACCGTAAGCCCGCTCCCACCAGTTTCATATGAGAACGCGCAAGAGTAAATCCCTAGAGTCTCGCGCGTGACCTTGCTGCTACTGTTGCGAAGAGGGTCCCTACCGTGGATTGACTCTCAGGCTACGGCATGAATTTTCTGGGAGCTTAGAGTGTCTTTTGACACATTCTAGACGATACACAACCCAGATGTTGGGGCTGTAAACGAGAGTCCGGTAAAATTATCTAAAAAAAGGATGGGTCAAACCTTGCAGGGTGAGTTAAGGGATTAATTTCGGCCTTCTTCTTGTGAAACTCGACCGCAGAGAATCAGCCGTGGTCGCAGACCCGACGAATAAGTTTTCGTCGTGAAGTGGAAAGCAAATGGTGGGTCAGCACCACATTTCGCTGAATTTATCGTAACCACGCAAGTATGGTAACCACTCTCCTTGGGATGAGATAGTGCACCTGAGCATGTCGTTAGGAGCTAGAACTTGTGTTCCTGCGGACCCTCGATGTGGCTTGCTGTCGCACATCAAAGCCAGGGCCCCAAAACGTGAATTCCGGCCCTCTAGACGTCACCCAAGTTGGGTTGTTAGGGACAAGCGCAAGATAAACATAAAAAACGCTTTCCCCGAGTTCGGCAACCAAAGGAGATTTAGAGAAACTCTGGCAAGCAGTGCCATCAATGTGGGCTGTCACTCGACTTGGACGGTAATACCAACCCATCTTGACGAGTTGAGGAGTAAGCACTTGCTATTGTACATCAGATCCATTGGCAGCTTCGTTAAACATGAAGGTAACCCTATTAGTAGTAGTGATACTAGACGGTGTCACCTTAGGTAGTTAGAGGCCACGGCAAATACAAGCTGAAAATTTGAGGCGTACAACATCAGCAACATTTCCCTCAACATGGATAGATGACAAGGGTTCCTAGAAGAGAAACTCAGTACTGGCGGGGAAAGAGAGTGAGCTGCTAGCCTCTGCCAATGGGCCCGTGCGCAAGCCCGATCTAGCACAGCTTCAATATCAAAGTCATGTTACAACTGGTGGAGCTCACCGTGGAATTTGACAATCCGTCCCGGTAAATCCCGTCGAATTTTTACCGAGCTTTCAGGGCAAATACACACCAGAATTTCGAAGCTCGAGCACCCGTCAGT
The DNA here is from genome assembly GCA_038090575.1 of Tylopilus cf. pernanus. NCBI lineage: Eukaryota > Fungi > Basidiomycota > Agaricomycetes > Boletales > Boletaceae > Tylopilus > Tylopilus cf. pernanus. Next base: position 1,255 of record JBBPMZ010000649.1, on the reverse strand, counting down.
GATAACTATCGGGCGATACGAAGAGTCAGCTTTATCAGTTTTGTCGAGCTACTCAGACGTTCACCGTAACTCGCAGCTTGTGGCGCTGCGCTGCCATTGACAACAAAAACATTTCAACCTCCTGGACTCTTACCCCGAGTCAACCTGTGTCTCGATCATACTGATTCAATGGCAATGTAGGTGTATTTACGTATCAGGTGGGGATCGAGGAGAGGAGGCCGATGCATAGGGGGAGGCTGCGCAATCACCGAGTTCATTGTGAATGACTCAAAATCGCGTTACCGGTCACTTTGTCCCCAACTCCACGACAGGTGCTCTCGTCTCTGCGCCCTTGCACCACTGTCTCTGCACCTGTACACCTCGTTCTTGCTGCCATGGTCACTAAGTCAAGGGGGGGATACGTGCGCGACGCTAGCTCTACTGATTACCCCTATTACACCTATCAGTACTGGCTGACGCCGGGGAGGATAGTTGGGATTGCAGTCGGTATGTTCTGCTTTCGATATCGCACTGCAGGGTGTGCTTACCTCATGTCACCCAGGCGCTGCTGTCCTTATCCTCATCATCGTGGCCATGATAATACACGCATGCCGCCGCCGCCGTCGCGCTGCTAGAGAAACTACCGTTTTCTCCACTGCGCCACAAAGTTATCCAAATCCTGCGTGGCGGCAAAATGATCAGCCGCTCATCGACGCATCTGGTTCGCCGGGATGGTATAATCCACTGAACAACGCAACAAAGAGCAGTACACCGACGGAACAAGTGTCCAGAACTGCAACTTATGGCGAGATGCAGAGAGTCCCCACGTCAGATCATGTGCACAGACCTGCATCCTTGAGCGAGGTCATGAGAACCACAGTTCCAAGCCAAGTGCGGAGGGCCGCATCTCCACGCCGAGTGCCGAACGCGTATGTCACCGGAGACCCAGTCCAAGAACAGAATGTGCCCCCTCCCGGACGTAGTTCACACTCGACCCGATCACTGGGTCCCACATTCCCCGACTATACGCAAAGAACTTCACCCCAACAAACACCGGGTAGCTCATTTCCGGGCCGAGCGCAGAGCAATGCTTCCACGGCCGGGACACAACCCACCGCAGGTCTGAGCCAGGAGCATGAACGGAGGATCCCTCCTATTGTGCCCCCTCGACATGCGCATCCGCCCCCAGACACTGGAATGCCGAATATTGGGAACCAAAGTCCGCCCCCTTACTCTCCAGTGCTCACCTCTCCGGTACGTTATCTTTTTTTTTGCC
>JBBPMZ010000648.1:0-11642 GCA_038090575.1 Tylopilus cf. pernanus | reverse complement strand
TTGCAGATCTCATCATTCACAGCGTCTTCAATACAAGCACATCGGACTGGACAATCAATGATGCGAGTAGCTATCTGGATCTTAGCATCATCTACGGGGGTAGCGTGGAACAAGCTGACAAGATGCGGCGAAAGGATGGCACGGGGAAGATTTGGGACGATGTGTTTGCAGATAGTCGACTGCTTTTCATGCCACCGTCCGTTGGCGCGCTTGCGGTGCTCTTCAGCCGCCACCACAACGCGAGTCTATGACTTGATCCCGCTTTGTACTTGCGCTGATGCTCTCATAGTATATCGCGCAGAGAATTCTGGCTTTGAATGAGCGGGGTTCGTTTACCTCGCCTCAGTCTGTCAGCGACGCATCCCAGTCGTTACAGGCTCAAGACGACGAAATCTACAACAGGGCAAGAATGGTCAATACCGCATTCTTCATGAAGATCATCCTTGCGGATTACGTCGGCGCGATCTTGGGACTTGTCAGGGACGGCATGACCTGGCGTCTTGACCCGCTTTCTGTGAGTCGTCGTTCAACCGTGGAGGCGTGGATGCTAACGCTGTTTGGCCCACAGTCGTATCGTGACTCTGATCATAGTATATCGCCTCGCGGAGAAGGAAATGCTGTTTCCGTCGAATTCAACTTGCTCTATCGTTGGCACGCTTCTATTTGCAAAGAAGACGAAATATGGTTGAATGGAGTGTTCAACGAGTTATTTCCGGGTGTAAATCCGGAGACGGTACGTTTTTCCCTCGCGTCGCTCGCTGCTACGGGCTTCATACATCTTCATGCAGATGACCACCAAGGAATTTGGATCGCTGCTTCGGGAGAAGGTTGTACCACCTGCAGACGTCAAGACCTGGACATTCGGCGGGTATGTTTTATGCTAACTCTCGTTTTCCAGTTATAACTCGGTGCAACAACAGACTCCAGCGAGGGCCTGATGGTCGCTTTGCTGACCGAGATTTAGCCCAGATATTACAAGATGCAACCGAGCGAAGGGCTGGTGCCTTTCGTGCCAGGGGTTGCCCTGCTGTCATGAGAGCGATAGAAATGTTGGCTGTGGAGCAGGGACGGAAATGGGGAACTTGCACTGTAAGGGACTAACATCTAACAATCGTCCAGTCTGATTGATCTGCATGCAGCTCAACGAGTTTCGCAGTTTCGTTGGTCTTCGAAGTGAGTATCAGGCTACAACATTCAGACCATTTGCTTACACCATCCTTAGCGTATAAATCGTTTGAGGAATGGAACCCAGATCCAGTTATCTATGTAAGAGAGTTGTCGCAGCATGCTCACCTGCTCAACTCTATATAGAATGCAGCACGAGAATTATATGGCCACATTGACAATTTAGAACTCCATGTTCGTATATATGCGCATCTTACCCTTAATGCTCATGTTACTACAGGTTGGCTTACAAGCTGAAGAGACCAAGCCACCTATTCCGGGCGCTGGGTTGTGTCCAGGATATACCATGTCGCGAGCCATCCTTGCAGATGCGGTGTGCCTGACGCGTGGAGACCGATTCCTGACGGTAGACTTTACCCGTTGGTTCCATCTTCCCATTATTTTGATAACCATTCCTGAGGCGTTTACTTAGCGTATAACCTTACATCTTGGGGATACCAGCATTGTATGGTCAACACCGACGATGGCTCGTATGGGGGAATGATCAGTAGGATGTTGTTTCAGCTCTTGCCTGACCAATATCCTGCCGGCTCGATTTATGGCTGTTTTCCGTTCATGACGCCTGATTTCATGCGCCCTCGGATTGCTGCACGGTCCACAGATTTGCTTACGTATTACAATTTCCAGAGACCGGCTCTGGATGCAAACGGCGAGCACCAGCGAGACGTCTTATACAGGGAACGTATGTCGAGACTTACAAAAGGCGTTGGGGTATCGTTCACAGAGGTCCGTTTCAGGAGCAGAACCTGATTTGTTCATGGGTGCTGAGAATGATTAGGTACAGAAAAGGTACCTCGAGGAGACACTCTCCGTTGAATCCTTTGAAGAAACGTTCAACGGCTTGATGAAAAAGGTGTCTGGACGTGCAGATAACAATGTCGTGACCATCGACATTGTCAAAGACGTCATTAACCTGGTGCCCATCTGTTGGGCAGCAAATTTTGTGGTACGTGCCAAGATATACGGCATAAATGGTGGACTGATGTTTGAATCAGCTTGGTTTGCCTATCACCACAGTTGACATGACTTTGGGAGGACATACGGTAGTGCAATGGTTTGAGCTGTTTGCAGACGTGACCAGGTATGAAACAGACTTGGTTGCGGAATAACGCTGACGTCGCCCAGGTATACGTACCTCAACGATAGACCAGATCACGACTGGACCCTGTACCAAGCTGCGCTCAAGTCTGCACATGAAATCATGTTGTACCTTTGCAATCGACTGAAACGGTACACGGAAGGGGTGGTACGTTTTTGCACTGCGGAGCTGGCGATGGTCACTCAATTTAGGCGCTCTACAACAGATATCTCTTGCAGGCGCCTACGATTTACTGATCACATCAGTCGTGACGAGCAATGTGCAAAACAACCGATTCATTACCAAGCTCCTTGCGAGCGAACGACAATCTAGCGTTCAGAGCGTCGCACATGGCATCTTTACCGAGACGGTCCCTTCTGCACTCCTATTTTCGCTTGCCATCTCCTCTGTGATCGAATATTATGCAGACCCCGGACGGAAAGAAGAGCTGGAGAAGCTTATTCAACTATGTACCGCCACTTACAAGGACCCCGGCACGAATGAGGCGTTATTGATGACGATGATCGAAGTCGGAATGAATGGGTCTTTGGCTGATGTCGGAGCCGATGAGAAAGATGCATGCGAAGGGGAAGTGAGTTGCATCAGTTCATTTTGCTGGTTGATCTGATTACTTTCGTCAGAGTGTCCATGATACTGTACGTGACTGTGCCGTCTACTTGGATGAACCCTGATCTTATCATTCAGCCATCCAAGCCACCATCACCAGCCATGTTGATGGTAGGGGACCACAGGATAGATATTTATGCACAAGGAGGGTGAGAGGGACTCTCTTCTGGAATGGTGATCAGGTTTAACCGCTTTTTGTATGCGTAGTCTGGTGTCACGAGAGCTCTTCAAAAAGGTATAGTACCCACGTTCCGTGTTCGATGATGTGCTGAACGAGATCGTGACGTACAGCTCGCGCCCCGAATCGTCTCAGCAATCTTTAGCTTGAAGAATATTCGTTTCCCTGAAGGGAAGATGATATATGGTGAGTCACCGCGTTTGAAATGAGTTGGCAACTTGACAGGAGGCATCGTCGTTTAGACGGGGGATTACCAGTTTCGAAAGTGATTCAGGTACGAGATAAAGATGTATCTTGAAATGTTTTCAGTTTACCTATGCTTCTGATCGTGTAGTACGACATTTGATGGTTGCCTTGGCGGCCCTTGGCTAAGCTCAATATATCTGAGGAATCAACACGCAAGTTATGTGTGTGTAGATTTGTCTACATCCTTTGGACCTTTAGTAGTAGGTGATGTGACACACGAAACGTTCTACACAATAGTCTATGTATTACAACGACAAGATCTTGAAATAATGGTCGTAAGAACTGAAGAAACCACAGTATGGGAATAATATGACAACAAATGAAAAGACATAGGGTTCTTTACAAAACTGATGCACCGAGGGAAGCCATAGCCGCCAAAAATGTCACGATACAAACCGTTTTATCAAGTGATGCGATGGAGATGCTGCGCAACGAGCCGCTGGTGCCTAAGGTGGTTCTAGCGTCAGAATACTGATATAGCCTCGTTCATGGACGACCTACTTGCTGCCCCAGCACCGCTCGACGATGAGGCGGTACTACCACTAGCGGTGGTCGATGCCGTGGCGCCGGACGTCGACGAGCCGGTTGTAGTCGTGCTCGAAGTCGAATTCGACCCAGGCGTACAAGTGCTATTTCCAGAGCAAGACGTCCCATTCGGGCAACCTTGAAAACGTGCAAACGTCAGTCTATCTCTGTAACCTGATCGTCGTGCGCGCCAAACATACAGCCGCCATAGACGTCACCGCAACAAAAGAAACCGGGGATGCAACAGTTGGTGTTGTTGCTGCAGCAGGTTGACCCGGCAGGACAGCAAAGATTTCCGCTGCAGGTCTCACCATTTTGAGGACAGCATCTACATATACACGAGGTATCAGTGATCGCCTTCGACGACGATGTGCGGATCTCACAAATTCGTGTCGTAACACTGCGGAGACGATCCAAGTCAGCACGCGACATGTGAGTAAAACGAGGATGACGAACAGTGGAGTTGTTGGGGCAATAGGCTGTGGAGGAGCACTGGATCGCGGGGCCACAGTCGGTGTCAATGAAGGGCACGTTGCAACATGGGCGAGAATACGTACGCAGAAATCACCGTCCGGAGCGCATGTGCCAGGATAGTTTGAACAAGCAGCTGTCGATGTTAATCGTGTATCAGTGGGCGACGATGAGCGTCGAGAATCCGCATACTCACACCACCCGGTAGTACAACTGGTATTGCTCCTCAGCGCGAACTTGGGGTTCGAGTTGCGTACCAAGAGTTGAGCAAGGTTAGGGGGTGTCGCGGCCGAGTCGTATTGACGCGGGACCCTCGGTATAAGTTGGTCTCCGACGACTGATTGAAGGCACAACACGAGCGCCAAAACAAATAGGAGCGATTTAAACATCTGAAAGCCCGCGTCTTGTATGTGTTTTTTCGATGATGATGACTGTATGTTGCGTGTGGCTTTATAGGAGTTGGGATCTCTCGTAAGGGTTGGTCCTATCTATCCGCGATGACGTTCAAGGTTCAGGACCCGAATAGCATCGCAGCAGCCAAGACGGACGGGCCGGCAGAGCCTGAGACAGGGATTCTTCCAGAAGTGAAAGCAGACTGCGGAATGTACTGCGGTTGATTGATCGTGTGCGCCCTCGGAAATGACCCCACCTTCTGACACGCGCATTCAAATGCGGCGAGTCGTTCGAACACCGTACCATTTCGATCAAATTGGCTAGAGTGAATGTTTTGTCAGTTGTATTCAACGAGTATCATCTGTAGAACGTACACAGAATTCTTAAACTATGCAGTCGAGAGAATCGATCTTTGGGTCGCCTCACGGAATGGGCGAAGAATTCGCTAATGCCGTCAGGGGTCGTCGATGTTCTGTTGCCGTATCTTTGTATGTACATGGCTGTAACATCGTGTATCAATTACGGCCCACAGCAAGCTGCCGTATTAGACGGCTGTGTCGCACTCACAGATCTTCCGTTTGCGCGAGAAATGTGGCGGCCCAGTGATGAGAGATGACTTGATAACGCTGACACGAATTATCAGAGGACCAGCTCGGAGATCGTCGCGATGATCTTTATACAGCTAGGTTTCATCCTTCGTTAGCGCATCGTCCAAACCAATGACCCATGGTGGTGACAAGTGTGTCAAGGCCCAATTAAACCCCATGATTTCATCGGGAAGATCGAGGGTACGACAACGACCCAAGCCATCTGAACTGAAAGCTAATGGCTATCCGTAGCCTGCTGCATCTGTGAACTAGCTTTCCAGGAGGTGATAGAGTCACGTTTCTTACTCAACTTCTGATCATCTAGTGTTGATGTCATTAAAGTGAGCGATCATTGATGTAGATGATGAATTTTCGATGCTAAGAGTTAACAACATTTGCTATACCAGTCTCGGGTTCATCTAAGACAGAGACTCATACCAGGCACCAGGACTGGTCACAAAAGTCAGTTGAAGTTTTGTCTCACTTGCAGGCGACGTTGAGTTCTTATGTTGATATAAATAAACAACATCATTGACAAACATGTGCAAGCAATTTTCCTGCGACCCTACGCCATAAACGACCAACAATCAGTGTCCAGACTTGACGCAATGAAGCTGGATCATTGACTTGCCAGGAACACGGGTGTCTATGACTGCATGTAGGCGAACTACTCAGTAGAGACTTAGATATCCAAGAAGATGTGGTGCCACTACAAGAAGCCCCACCACATAGTAAATCCAAACCACCGTGCCTATCAATCCTTCGGCATAATCTTTTAAGTTCTGCTTCCCGGTCTCGATCTCCTCCATTCGACTCTGTAGCTCAGCAACCTTTTGTTCGGCATCTTCAAGTCTTGCTATTTCTTCAAGCCTTTCTTTTTCCCTCCTCGTTGTCGCCGTCTGCTCTTCATCTCTGCGCTTTCGCTGTTCCGCGATGTCTGCTTGGCGCTGTTTTTCAGCAAGTTCAACCTGCTCCCGCAAGCGTCTTGCCTCTTCCTGTGCTTGTTCATATTCTTTTCTAATCGTCGCAGTCCCGGCGAGTGCAGTCTCTTGTTGCTTACGAAGTTCATCGACCATCGTCTTTAGCCGTTCCTGAGTTTCCTCGGAACGTAAAAGCTTCTCCTCCAGGGCTTTGCGCTTCGCGTCCAATTCGGCTACCAAGGCTTCCTCACAAGCATGAACTGCCTCTTCTGTCTGCCTCTTTAAGCTGGCGAGCTCCTTGATGATAGGATCGACGTCTGTCTCTCCTATTGGGGCGCCTTTCACGACCTGGCCTGGGAGCTGGGCACTGGTCTTTGGGAGCGCAACGAGCTCAGATACGATTGCTTGTGCAGATTCGATGGTGTTTGTATGACGGTACATCTGAACTCCAGCTGCGAGGAGAACACGAAAGGCACCTTCCTTCAGGTCATTCTCTCGTAAGGTGCAGGTCTGCTCCTCGGCTTCGTCCCAGTGAGTAGTAACGAGACAAACGTGTCGAAGGACCTCGTCTCCACATAGTTTCCTAAACAGGTCGAGGTACTTTGATACGCGCCTGACTTTGCTAGCATCGCCGATACGGTGCATGTAGATTATGCCGTCCAATTTCTGGAACTCGCTATAATTTTTCCCCCTTTCAGAAGGTCATGATGTGAGCCCGATCAAATAGGCTTACCCGTTCCTGGGCGTTAAGAAGGCTGTAATCCTCTCCAAGATATCTGTATCAGTAATAGCGTCTTCAAAGTTGTCAAGGCCAGGTGTGTCAATCAGCGCAACGGGACTACCAGTCTTCGCATCTGTGTAGTGGGCCGTCTGGAAATCCGATGTTCGAGACTTGAGAGTGTGACCAATCTCGATTTTGTCGTCGTTGGTGAGAAGATGGATGAACTATAGGGATCAGAACGTGAGACTACGTGCAAGCCACTACAATATGCACCTGGGATTTGCCTAGCAACGGAGAGCGTCATGAATTTGAGTTACATAAAGATGGTAGTTGGGAGCAAACGTACCAGCGCCAGTTGCACCTATAACGCTGCATATGTACATTCATTAATCCGAGGATACATGGATGGCCAAGGAATATGCGTACACAATCTTAACCATAGAGCTATCTTGGAGGATCGAGTCGTACTTGTTCAACGTGGTGTTCGTGGTCGAGGTTGACCACATTGGATCTGGGTAACGGTGACTCCAAATTCAGGGGCAGCCTGGACACAGTGGTGAAAGAAGTCGTACCAAGGCTACCCTTACGACTCGAACCGGGAGTCCTGCATACCTTCGTTAATCCCAGAAACATGTTGATGGTCAAGGAGGTACGTACCCGTTCTTTGCATGAAATTTCTTTCGGAAAGACACTGGACTATTCATTCTGTGATGGGGCGAGGCAACAGTAGGAAACACGGGTAAAGTTAAGGGCAAAGACCAGTCAAAACGCACCTCCTTTATCCCACCTTCGAGGACGGCTTCGTCTGAATTCTACACACCAAACAGAATGGAAGAGGGGACAGGCCAGGATTGGCGAGGGGCACGTTTTGCGAGCATTCCTAACTTCCCCAGGGGCCAGGGCTATCAGATGAGGTCAGCAACTAGACAACGTGTGGAACCCACAAGTGGCGCAAGTGGATCCAAACGAGCAGATGACGTTTATCGGGGAAGGTCTAGAATGACACCCGATTCAAAGTAATATTCATGGGTTAGCTCCGGCCATGAGGCCGTAGACACCCTCTTGTCGCATAGTAACGCAACGCGGTCGTGTTTTCTTGGATCTCCGACCCGATTAAAGGCATGCCTCTGCCATCACTGGCCATCGACTCGCCACCTACTTCATAGAACCACGGTATCGCAATGGCCTAGACGTTGACTTGTACAGAAAAGAAAAAACGACAGAATCATAGGGGAAGCCTCGAGGGTCGAAGGTTAGCGGAGTCATAACCTTGCTCGTTCTTGCCCGGGTTTTCTAGTCAAGTGTCCGTCAAGCTGACATTGTTATAGGTGCAAAGAATGAATGAAAGGACGATACCGGTCAGAAGTAGGAGTCATATAAGGTCTGGACCTGGCAGCGACAAGTGAAGGGGCCTGCCAAAGTGGTTGTGAGCGATCATGAGATAAGCAATAGAATTTAACGATGTTGCCCACTTGCGAACATTGGAACTTGGGGTAGTTCAAACGTTCAAGCCATTTGCGATACGGTCCGAGGTCCAAGGTACAGGTCATTTCAAGTTGTATGCCAGGCCATGCACCAAATAGCAGACAGACTTGGTGAGCGACCCCCACGCAACTAGGCACGAAGCAGATAAGACCGACATAATTTCGGTGATCGTGATCGTGAGGTCCGGCCCAACAATATTAATGTGAGTTCTCAGAACCGACCGATGCATATCACACAAGACCCAATATTGGCACTACCTTTTCGAGTGACATGACTGCGCTGTGAGATTCACTCGTGTTCGGACCTCTGGGACTGCTTCCACCGGGGGCTAGAAATGCAGGAACATAGTAAAAGGACACTTCGCAAGCCTTGGCTAGGAAAGTTTTGAAAGGTACCAAAAAGTACGGTAATATGGCCGACCGGAGGCGGCGGGCCGAGTGTATCGCACTTTTGCAGTTGTTTGGCAGCAGCCTTGAAACCAAGCAACCGTCTCGATAAAACACCTTGACTCAGCCACCAGCTCGGATGCTCATATTATGTTTACCATCTGTGGCCGGATTCTCTTCGAAAAAAAATCCTTTTATTCTGACTCAATACCTTGTCTCTGAATCCGATTGTCTTCTTCGGCCCATTCGTTCCCAATAGCCAGCACTATTCGACTGCTTTTTCGTTATTGATGAATGGTGGAGAGCTTTAGGACTCGAGGTCGGCAGACTTTAACTTCTTTTGCATCTGTGGTGGCTGACGGTCGACCAAATTTTTATTATCAGGGGCCCAACGGCGCTATAGCAATTGTACATCCACATCCATGGTGCACTTGAGGAAAGTTATATGCATGAACCCGCCACAGTGACAAATTCGTCGAGTAAATTTTTCTTACAAGGTCTCATGTTCCGGTATGTGCGTTCATTGACTCCGGATGTGTGGCAACGCAAGTTGTTACTACTTCTTCAAGCTCAAGTTTGTATGAACTATCTTTTTGATATTCAACCATACAAATTCGAGGCCGTCGGCGTGAGCAACTGTGAGTTAGTTGCAGCTGATGGGCACCACTACCTGGGTTCTCACTATGGCGGTTCTCATGCGATGATACAACCGACCAGGCATGTTCGATGCGCCTCTCATTCTGGTTATCACAATCATGACGTGTTTCCAATAGCTTCGCAACTCGAATTTATTGGTTCTCGCTCAAGGACCTCTGTGGGAGGCTGACCAAGTCACCTCATTCTAGCGTGTCAGCCAGATGTAGCCGAGGCTGACATGTCAGGGTTATAAAGACTACCCTTCGTCGTCCTGTGGTTTTCAGTTCAGTTACTATCGAACAATCATGTCACCGATTCCCTCCAACACCGACGCATTCGCGCTTTTCCCCACTCCCACCTACGTGGTCGACAACTCCGGGCAACCTCCTTCTCAGTCCCAGGTCCTACTCGGGACTGGTGGTCTCCTCATTGCCGTAGTGGCCATCGTGTCCATCGTGGCCTACCTTTCGCGTAAGAGAGGAATGCTTAAGGGTGTTGGCAAGAGTCATTCTGGGGCATTTGGTTGGAATGGTCTCTTCTCGACTCTAGGTCGCCGCCGTTCGGATGCCGCCGGCAACGGAGCTGCAGATTGCGCGCCGGTGGGCGTTGAAGCTGGGGTTGAGGTGAGTTTGATCTTTATAGATTCTTGTTCGAAATGACACCGTTCTCACAGCATGTCAATGTGGTTTATGCAACTCATTTTCATCCCACTTGTTGGAATGTGAGTAGACTGAACATCGCATATACTTTTCGCTGAGTGTGGTTTGCAGGTTGTGGAGTCTCATCCGTCAACTCCTGCTGCCCCTGCGATCTATATCGAAGAGGAAGCCCAAGAGCCTCAAGTTTCGGATCCGAAACCATCCGGCGTGTGTTCCTTCCCGGGCATAGGCGATGATGAAGGCAGCGGCGGCAACGGCAGTATCGACCGTGTCTCCGAAGAAGTTCGTTGGGCTGAAGGGCCGGAATCCAGGCGGCCTCCTCTCTATGACACCAGGACGCCCATCAATGTATCCTTCACCATCGACGCAATCGGGACGACTGTCCGTCGAGGGGCATTCCTTTCTGTCCCGGGAGAGCCGGAAGAGCAGTTTTCAAACGAAGAGACCCCAGACTCCGAAGTGGATTTCTACTGTGCGCCCAACGACGAGACTTTGACGCTTCCTCCGGGGTCATCTTGTAGCCTCGGGGAATATCGTGATGCATCATTGGATTTCGAGTTAGGTTGCTATTGTTCAGCATATACTGGGATCCTGGTCTGCTGCCTTGCAAGCCAGTCTGGTCAAGAAGCCTTTGCTCCCGATCTGGAATTCAACTTGTCGTATGGTGCCTACAATGTGATTCCGCCGGAAGCACGAGCATCCAGTTCTCAGATCGAATCACTTCTACCTTACGATGTTCTCCTTGGGAAGAAGGTCAATTTCAGGGATGGGACCATGCCAATTGCGCGTCCACTACCTGTTCCTCCGGTGCAATTCAAGGATATCCTTTCCGAGAGCTCGTCATTCGATTCCGACTGTTCACCCTATGCTGGGATCGAGGCCGTGACAACACCCCCGAGGTTGACAAGCCGAACTGCGGATCATGCGCTATACAACACGTTCCCTGGGACTGGGGTCAATTTCAGAGATCGTCCGCCACCCGTCATTCCAGCACAGTTCGAGCGCGCCCTTTCCGAGAGCTCCTCATTGGATTCTGACTCAGAGCTTCCTTATTATGCTGGGATTGAGACCGAGACGACACCCCCCAGGTCAACAGGCCAACTCGAAGATCATCCGATATACGACACGATCCCGTTGACATTTAGCAACCAGATCCTCACTGTGACTGCTTCGGATCGTGCACGGCCGCTCTCCATTATCCTTGAAGAGTCGGAGGAGGATCTGTCGCAAAGCTCGTGGCGTGATTCTAGACTCAGTCCTTCGTCTTACAGTTGGAGATCGTCGAAGACGCCAAGTTGGTCTTTCGATGCACGGCAATACGGTGAAGCCTCTCCAGCGTATTCCACGAAGCGCGTGGTTGCTATTCGGGAAGATATGACCACACTCTCTTCCTCACCTGGCTCGCTCAACCTCTTGGAATTCACTGAGACTGAGCGAGGACTGCCTTACGCCCCGGTTGAAGTTGAGCTCATGGGTAACACCTCGATTCACGACGCCACACTAGCCACGGTTCCTGATGCCCCGGAAATCATGCAGAGCTTGTAC
>JBBPMZ010000646.1:0-11651 GCA_038090575.1 Tylopilus cf. pernanus | reverse complement strand
CGGAGCTGAGAATCAGAGTGTCAAACAGAGTGTTGGCGGATTGGATGTAAGTTGCCAGAGATTGGGCTTGTTCAGAAGCTACACTTGCCAACTGCGACCACGCGGGGTAGACAAGGCCTCGAAGAATAGTTGTAGACTGAAGTGCCCCGTAGGCGCATAGAAAAAGAAGTACGACGGTGAATACATCCCACGCATCGACGGTAAGCGCCAAGATCTCGTCTTTGCCAGTACCCAGGAACCAGCAGAACACTTGCTCGTCGATACCCGCAGGAAGATGCCGGTCCACGTGCAATAAGAACTGCGCGTATTGCAATGCAATCATGTGCCGTTTAGGGGTATCGTCTGTCATGAGTGGCACCTGACGCAAGGACGCAACAGTATTGTCCCAAACTTTCCAACCCCAATCTGGTGATGTGCGGTATTTGTACCACAAGGTATTTGCCAGCATAGAGGGGGCATCTGGCTTAGGATCCTCAGCAAGTAGCAGTATCTCTGGTAAGGCGGGAGGGACCGTGTCATGCATAGCTGTTTCGGGGGCGAGAGCCTAGGAGATGTCAATATTAGATTGTGATTAATCAGGCTCATCGTGTGACTCACGTGAGCGAATGATGATATGTCTGCTGCCACTAGGCTCCTCGCAGACTCGTCCAGGTAGCGACCTCCGTCCATCTCAACAAGGAGCGCTAGTAGTGATCTTACTTGCATCCCTCGGTTCCTCCAAACCATATGAGATGCGTGAAGGGCGCTTGTAATACCACTGGTGGCGTTCATGGAGGTCCAGACGGTGGCGAAACGGTGGAATACTTCGCCCACCGCGGTGACTACGCCGGCATATGAGGTCTGGGACAATACCGAGAGGCTTAGCTGACAAGAAGAACATTAGTTTGTCTTTATTCCAGCTTTTAGTCCAATTCACCTCGAGCAACGAACCATAACAAGAGGTACAGCATAAAAGTTCCACCACTACGCTGTAGGTTTCGAGTATAGACGTTTCATCGAAATTATCCGAACTGCGAAGGTCAAATAGGTGACAAAGAGTAAACAATGGCCAATACGTACGAAGCTGTAAATTTCTTGTAATTTGGCAAAAGCCACTCCTTGAACGTCTTGACCTGCTCAAAACGCGGGGAATCAAGGACCGTACGACAACTGTCGTGCAGAGCTGCCAAAGAGGTAAACTGATGAGGCAGTGTTCCTGAATTATCTCATTAGTGAGCACCCCTTGAGGTCGTTCGCGCGGACAGCATACCTCCGAATACAAGTGGTAGAACTGCTCGGACCTCACGTCTCATTTCTTTTTCACAAATATTTTCCGGGGTTTCACGGGCACGTGCACCGTACAAGATCAACTTGCGTTGATGTACCAAGGAGGATGTGATGTCGTGCAGCGGAATCCAGCGCAGAAACTCGCGGTGTTTTGAGGCTGATTTAACTGGCTGATGCAATTGGTCAGAGAGTGTCACACATAAACATTGTTATCTTACTTCGAAACATAAAAGACCTGGTTCACTCCGTGCCACGAGCCTTTGTATGTATGCTGCATAGTCAAACAAGCCGTCCTTCACGAGCTTCCCAAATAAGGCGGAGACAAATTTGAGGTTAGCGCTGTCTGCAGCGACTTCACTTGTGTCGAGCCAATCAAACAAGTAATCATGTAACATCGCACAGGAAAGTTTGCGGCGTGCAGTGCGTTCACAATACTGATTGAGAAGGGTCACAGCAGCAAAGGGGCGGTGCGGTCCAAATTGAAGAGGCGTCACAGCCCATGTGAGCAGTGTGTCGAGCTTTTCAGTAAACATCGACTCGGATGAGTCGCTTGAATGTGATGGAAAAAAACTGATAGTTGATATGTCGGTTGTATGAGATATGGAATTGAGTTTCTTTTACAGAAATTTCAGTAAAACGCAAGAACATTACTGTTGAAGTTTTACCTGGATATCGACGACCATGGATCCCAACCGCTCCAGAGCCCGAGGGGGAAGATTTCGGAATAACATTGCATCATTCCTTCTTCGTATATCTGAGAGGTTCTCAATAAGAAGGCGCTGGACCTCACGTTGGCGTCGATCTCCAGGCACAGAGCTGTCACCGACAGGTCCGGACAGAACGGAGGCCAGTAAGGTGGAGTGGACAGCCCAAGTGTTAGGACTGACAAATGAATCCGGGAGGACGAGGCAGATACGCTGCGAAATAAGCACAAGAAGAGGCGCAGGCACGTTGAACTCACCTGTAAAAGGGTCTCCAGTAATGCATCCAAGCTGACAAGCTGACCCTGCGCCGATGAACGAATCTTCGAGAAGGGTGAGAAGAGGTCTATAACCCTGGAGAATCGTGTGATTGACCTCTGACAGCTTGATGATACACGCATCCGCAAATGGCTTCGCAAGTGCACGACTAGTGAGAATGCCGTCCAAATACTCGTCGGCAAGATGGGCTACAAAACCAGCTTGCGCAAGGTTGCATGTTATCATTTGCTGGACTAACCACGCAAGAAATGTACGGGTATCGACGAGACCGTCTGCGTAGAATGGGCGAAGTAGTTGGAGGCTGTTGAGCCCGAATTAGTACACAGATAACGCTGTGCTCGAAACATACCAATAACTAAAACGTGACACCCATCGATCCCGAGAATCTGGATCTGACAGCACGCCTTTGAAAGATTGTTTGATGTTAAGCCCCGGACGAGGAGCACTAGGAAGAGCAATCTCGGCGAGCTGCTTCTTGAGATAACTCGTTACAACATTGGCCCAATCGATGCTATACTGAGTGGGATTATAGTTGGGCTTGTTGCGCAAACCCACCTGCAGCAGAACATTAAGTCCTATGAACATTTAGTAAAGGAACGACGGACCGTCTCGTTTGCACCAAGAACCCGCAGGAACCAGACAGCGCGGGGGATTGCAACGTTATTTGAATGCAGTAAGTCAAGAAGGTCGTGTCCTTTCGCCCCATGAGGTACACTTTTACCGAGCTTATGCAACGGAACATCATCATTTGCGAGATCGGCGAACCAAGCTTGGCGTTTTGCATCGTTGAGAGTGACACGAGAGGGCATCTTGAATGTCCAAGGGCTGTATGGGACTTGAGTCGAATGTCACACAGGATGAAAGACACTCACGGAAGAGCAGGAGTATTGTCGGAACGACGAGAGAATATCTCAGACATGACGTTCTCTAGCTGCGCAAGTGCAGCCCGATCGAAGACATGCTCGGAATTGAACTGGGAAGAGAGAGCCTCTGCGATGCCAGACGTCTCTGACTATAGAGAGGTAAGATAGCGAACATCATACCGTGTATTCGTCGACATACCTGAACACACGCACTAAGTACAAACCCACTCTTGACATTCGTGTTGGATAAAACATCTTCCTCCTGTCCAGGGTACGGAGGATGGAAACCGACGTAGCCTGGAGGGTTAAGGACGAGTCATAAACTTGGGTGACAGAGCGGATAAATACGTGAACATACCAACATCAGCAGACCGATGGGATGGAGGCACCCATGGAGGTGGACGCGAATCGTACACGGGGAGTGGTGTTTCGTGTTTCGTGTTGCTTTTCGTCATGGAGGAAGTTGAGAGGGATCGAATCGACGCAAAGCCAGTACTAGTACTACAGGGAGGAGGGCATATCGGGCCAGCATGCAGGTCACGGTAAGAAGCTACCACAAGTTTACCACGCCCTCTATGTTCACCACTACGCGACAATAACGACCACTCTCAGGTATTCCTTAGATCGGAACGCATTCTAAGTACGTAGACTCGCACCTTCGCCCGTCAGCACTACGCGGCACAGGAGGCCGTGCCGTAGGCAGTGGCTGTTACACTCTCACTTGGGCCCGGACCTATTCGGCTGCCCTTGCAGCTGCGCAAGCGGTCTCTCCATGTGATGGCGTTCGGTATGGACTGTATGGCAATGATAAGGAATTCCTCGGGTCGTGCTTGCGCAAGCTCTACCTGGCTATGCTCACGCATGGAGTCGGCCGTGTGCGGGCGTTGCAGACGCGGTATCAAGATGTACTACGGCTCGGAAGTCGATGACAAGAGAACAACGTGAGTCCATCCGAGACGAACATGATATTAAGCGTTTCCGAAGTGAGGCAGTCAGTACCTTCGAATTTGGGTCATCATGGGCCTCCATCGTTGGTTGGTCCTCAAAGTTGGTGGACCATGGTGAGGACGCGACATGGACTCAGGTTCAGTTCACCTCGGGTCGCGTCCCAGGACAGACACAGGTTCCTTAAATTCGTCTGACTTCTCTACGTCGGAGTTTAGCATCACACGCAAGTCATCTAGTATTTCCCCCCCTTTGCACGACCAAGCCGATTCCCCTCTATTTTTCTTTCCGTGTGCACGCATCAGTGGTTCAGATTGGCAACATCATGACTTTCCTGTTATTTTCTTTCTTTGCCTCGGTCTTGATTCCATAGTTTCACCGGTGCCTACTTCTCTTTCCCTGAGTAACCAGTATGCACATATGGCGATTGCCTTTACTATGTACTAGTAGTTCCTGCGAGATTGTAATATGTACTTGAAATGCACATTGTGTTCCTCAAGGCATAGATACAGAACCTTGTTGGTTATTCGTCGAGTTTCCAGTTGTTCTCTTTTACTAATTTTTCTCGTTCGAGTAAATATTTCCCTTGAACAACTCGCACCTGAATGTCAATTAGACGAGGATAACCGCAGCAACGTACCTTCTTTGTATTTCTGAGTTTGGTCGGAAGCCTTGTGGTAGTACCAGCCAACACGATCATCGCAGCCGAGGCAAAATAGGTCAGCTACTGTGTGCACGCCAGTTCTGGGTTACGATCTTTGTGACCGAAAAATGACGACAGGCCGTGGGTGGCACTTACAGGAGTGGTCGATCTTCTTTTTTCCCTAGCCTCACGTTGACGGCTGTATGCATGAGGCTATCCATGAATTTAATCATCTAGTATGCACCGTTGCACGGGGACGACATACAATCCTCGCCCTTCCCTCCCAGAAAAAGATTTGCTGATTAACTCATCTTGAAGCGCCTGCCGATTGAGGGATTATGCCGGTCATGCTACTGTTAGTAGCCTGAGTATTGCGCGAGTGCGTACGAGTACTGCAGAACAATTTGTGCAGATAAATCGAGGTTGGTCTTGAAATGTAGTGACAACCTGATTCTTGGCGTCTCCAGACGATTCTGAATCGGCCATCGGAGAGGGCTCCCGAAAGGAGCGGTAATTTAAATCTAGACTCGGAAATGGTAGGGGTGGTGTGTCTGTGTCACGGTGGAGGTAGGCAAATGAAACCATAAAGTTACCGAAGGACATGTTGTGCTCGGGGTTTGTAACGGGTCGACAAAGAGGACTCACGTTCTTATAAGCCAGAATTGGCTGTTCCTGGCGCTGGAGGCCAAGCACTGCAACTTTTCGGTCATGATCAAAGACAGACTTTGAAGTTTACACCGATGCCTTCCAAATCGGGCCAGCTCGTCGCTAGTGGTGTCCTAGCGATTTTTCGTTAAACCTCGGTTCATGCGCTGTGTGTACTACGTATGTAAGTAGCAGTTTACTCCAGCCCCAGCTTCGCTTGAGTCAGAGCACCCGCCAAATTGAGCCTCCATACGTACAACGGAACAACACTGGCAGTGACTGTATTGGCATTCGATATTGCAACATGTACCTCGACAAGTCCAACGTCGGGAATAATGCTTATCGGTATACTATAATCTTCAGTAGTGATTGTCGCGCTTTCAATCGTTTCTAGGAGCATAGATGCGGCGGAGAAAACATCCTGTTATCCCCGGGGTAGCTCGTCCAAGGAATTCGGTTGGCCTTCTAAGCTCCGGTCGATTATCATCTCAGCCTGCCATAGAATTTTTCGCGTGCTTTTATGCCTCGCCGAGCCTCCTCATCCTTGAGTTTAGCCTCTAATCCAGCCCATGCACCGTGAGCATACGTTTCTGCACGCTACAATATCGTGACGAGATCAACTCAAGGAGGGACTGCACGAGATCAGCACGAACCTTGATAAGATCTCTTATTTGCTCCATGGTAGACGTCTCTGGACCGACCAGCCTGAACGTCTGGAGGATAGGTTTCCCGTTCGGGAACGCGTACATCACGTACATCCGCAACGGTACAGAAGCTTCTTCCTGTAAGGTAGCGTCCAGGAAGTGCATTTTTGATAGCTACATACACAAAAGGGCGTGATAAAACCGGGGCGAAGTAAAAAGAACGGACGTACAACATTGAGCGTGACGCATACAGGCCATGATTCTCTCCCGCTCAAGGCCTTCCCCTCGTCCCAGTAGTCCGTCAGCTCGAAATCGGTCGCATTGCTTACGCTCTTGGTCCGAAGCCCGTCCTTGACATCTTCCCCCCCTTCCGGATCTGCGTCCATCCCGACATCGTCTTGTGTGGTAACGGCCCCATGCTGTGTTGGTGCCCGATACTCCACTTCTTTCGTACGCGGTACTTTTGTGTCCCAAAGTGCAGCTCGACAGGCGAGCATCAGGCAATCCACGAGGTTACCTCCGTCCGCGAACACGACAGCATCTAGTTTCACTGCCCAGGCTTTCTTCCCCGGTACGATAATCAGATTACTTGGTCGGAGAGACGGATGAGCGAGCACGCTCTCCACAAGGATCGTCAGATCTGATTGGAAATCCTCTAATGTGTTCGAAGACAAGGATGGATAAGCTGCCGGGGAGCTGCCCAGTTGCCATTAACCTCTGCATACTACGACGGACAGTCGTGACCCACCAGGAAACGGTACAGGTGATTCGCCCTCCCATTCCTTCTTCCTCTTCGCCAACCCCAGCTACCTCGAGTTTGACACCAACAACTACCTCCGTTCCACCACCCACCCCTCCAGCGTCCTGGACATCCCCACCTCGGCCGGGACGTCCTATGCACACTTTGGCGCTCCCATTTGCAAGCGGGATCACACCTGTTTCGAGCGCAATAGGTCGATAGTCCTCAAGTGAGCGGCCATCTATTCGCAACGGTGGATCAGATAGAAGTGATGCTTGGATGTACGACTTTTCGGCTTTCGACAAGGAGATCATGTCAGTGTGACATACTAGTGTCACAGTCACACATATCTATGTTTACCAGCAACACGAAGCTCAAAATATACCCTTCGCTACCATGAACGCGTAGAATTCGCCACATCCCACCGCCGTTTCAGCCGTCGCTTTGAATGCATCCAAACTCGAGAACAACGTCACAATATTCACAGTCTCCAATACTGCTGCCCAGTCCTTGACGCCCAGCGTGCAGAACCCGTTGCCAATGTAACACCCCGCATGAGACGCAAACGCCTGATTACGAAGCGCTGGGCATGTCGTAGGCGTGGCATTGACCGCGTCGGACACGAGGGCAAGCTGAAGGCAGTGCATGGTGTCGAGTATCCATTGCTTGCCTCGAGTGTCGAATAAGGCACTGTTATTTGAAAACTTCTCACAATAATACTGGCCATAACCGATAGGGTATCCGGTAGGACCACAGTGGTATCTGGACTCTAGGCAGTTGGCATAGAAGGCACACTGGCCTCTGGGTGGGTTTGCGCATGCTGGGTCTGTCGACGGTGGACCTGGTGAAAGGTCTTGGGCCCGACAGATTCGGAATAGGTATGCGTTGTATAGGCCCAATACAACGAGGAGAGTGTAAAACCTTCCACTGCGTCAGCAAGATGAGCCGAAGGCTCCCATGTAGATGACAACTTACCAGTTTCTTGGTACACGTATCATTTGCGTTACAGACAGGTTGCGAATGGCATTGGTTGCGACCTCGTTTATATAAGTAGTCTCACGGAGCACGCGAGCTTGTATATGTCTGGGATGATTCAGGAGATCCACGTCACAGCTCGACGAAAAAGTCAGTATTGTTAAGGAACCTGCGCGAGGTCGGCCCTCAAGTCAGACCTTGTCATGCTTTACGAAGCGAGGGAGATGAACATAGACATGTGAATAGATTATACAAAACCCTTTTTCATCTACTGTAGCTTGGCAAACATCTCCCTCGATTCTTGCAGCGCTGCAAGTTCCACTTCCAGTGTTTTCCGCTATGCATCGTTCGTAATCAGTGCCGAACAAGGAAAAGATGAAACATATAACAGACCTTTTCTTCATTGCTGAGTTGCACAGACTCAGGCACAGTGCTTTGATAGTCTGATTGAGAGATCACTTTATAGAGTTTTTCGAGGTTGAGGCGAGCAAGATCAATTTTCTTATCGCACTTGGCAACTTCCGCCTCCAGGTTCACAAGGCCCTGAATTTGCTTAACAAAGAGGAACCTCAGAGGTAACCTAATATGACCTACTTGCACCTGGAGATAGACGACCACAGTAGATGAAACAACGGCCGAGCCACAACCTGCCGGTATTTGAGATGACGAAGCTTCAATCACTTCCACTTTCGTGCATCCCTTGATTAGCGCACTGGTTGTAGGAACCTGAGATTCAAACAGGGCCTTCTCCTCCAGAGTCTGAACGTAGATGAAGACTAGAAAATGGACCACGTCAACTTAGAAGTTTGCCTTGTCAGATACGTACGTTGTATGTTCGATTGCAAGTTATACGACGCCGCCAATGAACGGCAGGTACGCAAAGTCGCGAAGACAAGATCAAATTTCTCTTCAGCTTCTGCGGATCGGAACTCAGCGTCCTGTGCGTATAATTGATAAAAATGATCTTAATCAAGTCAAGGCGAACTCACGAAGGTCGGGTATCGCGATATCATGATAGAGGCAAGGTCTGTTGACCGTCTGGGGAGCCGCTGCCATAGTTCCTCGGTGACGAACGGCATGAAGGGATGGAGAAGTCGAAGACCGTAATCGAGACAGGTGTGTAATGTCTGTTGCGCCGAAGTGCGCACCTTGGGATCAGCAGTGGAATCGGTCATAGGCTTCATTGCCTCCTGTAGACGATGAACAAGATCGCTCATGGATACAGGAAAGACCACTCACGATGTATACGTCACAAAGTTCGTACAGCCAGAAATTGTATACATCTGTCGTGGCAGCCATAAAATTCCGCGCTTCAAGATGTTTATTGACCTCGCCCGCCGCAAAATTAAGCTTGTGCAAAATCCACCGCTCAACGAGAGTTTCATTGCCCGTGACCTAGGCTCTTCGTGAACATGTGGGAAATGTTAGGCCAATTAAGCTACCTTTGCCATGTCGAGAGGGACAAAATCGGGCTCGAACTTGAGCATCGCGAATTTGGTCGCATTGAATACTTTGTTACAGAACTTCCTATATCCTTCAACGCGAAGAATCTCGAGGTTAATATCACGACCTGATGTGCAAAAGGTCAATATTAGTTCTGCAGGCGAGACTTTATCGTACCTCCACCAGAATAGGCGCATAAAGCAAATCGAAGACCATCTGTTCCACATTCTGGAATGCCCTTTGGGAAGTCCTTCTTCTGCCCCGCAATGGCTTTAGCGATTTCTTTGTCATCTAAATTTCCTTCATACAGCTTTTGGTGAAGGTCTTGAAGCGGTAATCCGCGGATAACATCCAGCGGATCAATAACATTGCCTAGACTTTTGCTCATCTTCCGCCCATGTGCATCACGAATCATTGCGTGACAAAGGACTTCGCCAAATGGAACCTTTCCAGTCAAATAAATTCCGAGCATGACCATGCGTGCAACCCAGAAAAATAGAATGTCCCATCCTGTCTCTAACAAACTCGAAGGGTAATAATGTTGTAGATCGGAAGTCTATAACGTGTCAAATATGAAACACAACGCAGCAAGGATCCTCACGTTTTCAGGCCAACCCATGATGGAGAATGGCCATAAGCCAGAGGAAAACCACGTGTCAAGTACGTCTTCGTCCTGTTCCAAGGTAAAGTTCTTGCCTGCAGCCAAAGCCTTCGCACGTTCGGTGGCTTCTTCAAGCGTACGACCTACTACCCAATTTTTGCCATCTTTGGTCTAAAAAAGACCCATCAGTTGAGAAAAATATCGTATCTGAGGATCATTGGACACGCACGTCGTTCTCTTCACCGTCTATGCGGACGAAATATGCGGGACAACGGTGGCCCCACCATAGTTGGCGAGAGACACACCAGTCCTGAATGTTTTCCAGCCATCTATACCAGTCAGCTTCTGATTGCGCCGGAGTAATCTTCAGCTCTCCAGCCCGGCTTCGCTATGATAAGAATAAGGTGTGGAACACTGAAGTGCTTCCCAATGGTTCCACTGTACCTTCATTGCCTCCTCAGCCAAGGGCTTGCATTTCACCCACCACTGAGGCTTCAAGATCGGTTCAATAATATCCCCAGATTTACTATGCACAGGAATTAGAATCCATGCGCATGTAAAGCACGCTCAAGGGAGCACTCACCTACAAAGAGGGATTTGCATTGGGTTATCCTTTGTCTCGATAAATAATCCAGCTTCTGTGAGTGCCCTAACGACTTCTCTCCTGGCATGGAACCGTTTCATGCCCTTTCGATATGCATTTATCTCCGCTTATTCAGGATGGCCAACCATACTCACATTGAACTTCTCTCCGGCGTTAGCATTTAGCGTACCATCATCGTTGAGAATGCTGATGAATTCCAGGTTATGGCGTTTTCCGACTTCATAATCGTTGGGATCATGAGCTGGGGTGATCTTCACGGCTCCCGTTCCAAACTCCTTGTCAACCATTTCGTCCGCGACGATCAACAACCGCCTGTCGACGAAGGGGTGTTTCGCAAACTTCCCATGAAGGTGCTGGATGGATGTAAGTTTGGCAAATACGACCATGTCAGACGGCCACACACCTTGTAACGATTATCCTCGGGGTGTACGGCGATAGCAGAATCACCCAGCATCGTCTCCGGGCGCGTGGTCGCGACAATAATTTTCTCATCTACAAGGGTATGAGCGAATAGAATTTACTATACAAAATGGCGCACCGGATCCCTCAATAGGGTACGCAAACGATGTAATAACACCAAACTCAAATTTTTCCTTTGGATCGTAACCTGGTACGCTTAGCAAGGTTCTACCTTCTAGTTGTTTTTGATCCACCTTGATGATGTCAACGAAAATTAACTTGAATCAACGTGAGAACTGTACCTCCAAGTTCGATAACGTCGTATTCAGCCTCACACACCAGTTTACCAAGCGGTTATCACGATATAAAACTCCGCCCTCGTGGAGCCGACAAAAGTTCTCTATGACAGCTTTTGAAAGCGACTGGAATGCAAAATAAGATCGATGACAACGACGACGTGAATTTCTTCCTTACCGGGTTCATGGTGAATGCGACACGATCCCAATCGAAACTTCCTCCGAGTCGACGGAGTTGGTTGGTGATACGTGCCTGGTAGCTGGAAAATATGAGACAACAATTCCGCCGATGAGATTGCATCACTAACTCGTTCTTCCAGTCCATGACCTTGTCCAAAAAGGCATCTCTACCAAGATCGTGACGGGTTTTGCCCTCCTGCTTGAACAAACGGCGTTCAACGACAGACTGAGTGGAAATGCCGGCGTGGTCGAAGCCCGGAACGAATAGGGTGGTCTTGCCCAACATCCGGTTCCTGGAAATTTCAGCCTTTGGTGATACGACGAACAAGAGAGATCACCCACCAGCGTATCAGCCCGTCCTGGATGGCTACGGTGAGTGCGTGACCGATGTGGAGACTGCCGGTGACATTTGGAGGAGGGAAAGGAAT
>JBBPMZ010000645.1:0-11670 GCA_038090575.1 Tylopilus cf. pernanus | reverse complement strand
TCTCCGACGTCGACTTCCAAAATGAGGTATCAGCGTATGGTATGTCCGGGTTTGAAGGCGATATCAACGACGATTGGGTGGTTGTGATTGATAGCGGCGACAAGCGCGATAGGGACTCGGGCAGCCGTGTGAAGACGTTGCGGACACACTTTCGTTTGAGACACTTGAATACGGGATGTTATCTGTTCTCTCACAAGGTGAAACTGCCAGAATGGGGATTCGAGCAACAAGAGGTGACTTGCAACAAGAATGCGGTCAAGGGAAATTCGTTGTGGTATGTCGAGTCTGCCGAGAAGCACCCGCAGTGTATGTGTTTTGGGCGTACTCTTCGGACGGCGTGTTGACCATGGTGACGGCGTGTAGCACCCCCGGATGCGCAGAGGGTCAATTACAAGATTCCGGGATTTTTAGCCAAGTTCTGGGAATTGCAGCAAGTGATGTGGACGACGAATGCTGGGTTGACGGACAGGCATGCCTATGACTCTCGTCCGCAGAGCTGGCCACGCCTGCGCCGCGGTATCGTAAGCTGTCTCGATCATTTACAAGATGTGCTATTTTCTAACTCACTTCATTATAGAACTTTTGGGTCAAGGACCACCGCCAAATCTACTTGATAGGCAACCCATTCGTTTGGTGGTCAGGAGCGGCCTCGGTCGCCTTTTACTTGGTCGTTCGTGGATTCCTTATTCTACGCGCGAAGCGAGGGTACAGGGACTTTGAAAACAGTAAGCACGGCGTCTAATCATCCTTTTTGTTATGCTGATAGTCTCGACTCGACGTTCAGCCAAGGTGGTCAAATACGACTCGTTGTGCGGCTTCCTCTTTACTGGATACTTTTTCCATTACTTCCCCTTCTTCCTCATGAGCCGTCAGCTATTCTTGCACCACTACCTCCCTGCACTCTACTTTTCAGTCCTCATGTCGTGCGCGGTGTTTGACCTTGCGACCTCGGCTTTGAAACCCAAGTTCCGACTTCAAATCGCCGCGGTACTTGCAATCGTCGCCGTATGGAACTTTTACAGGTTTAGCCCTCTAACGTATGGCAACCCTTGGACAAAGAAGCAGTGCTCGAACGCGCAGTGGCTCAAAACCTGGGACTTTGCCTGGTAGGTGTTTTGGGTGCGATGTCCTCGATGGTACTAACTACTTTTTCACAAAGTAACGAATTTCACGATGATGTACGTCTTTAGTCTGTGTATATCGCCTTCGTTGCTGACTTGCTTGTACAGTATTCGCAGTACAATGCGAGCCCCGTGCCAACGCCAGCCACCACGACGCCTGTCGCGAATGCCGACCAACCCGCCCGACACGCTGGGATCGAAGTGGACCCAGAGCCCGAGGTGAACACGGCGGTGCCGTCTGGCATTATTGCCGAGCCTGGCAAAGACATCTTTGCCAAAGTCGACAAGGAGAAGACGCAGAGTGTGATATGGCCTGAGTCGGAGATCAAGGACGGGGAGCGAGTGGTGAGCGCCGTAAGTGCGTCGCCCGAGGGGAAGACGGAGGACGGATCGGAGAGTGCACAGGCTGGGACGTCGTTGGAACCAACCCCAGTCCCAGCATCGAGCCCGGAATCGGCACCCGAGTCTGTACCGGTGGTGGAGGTGGAGACTGAAGCGCCGGCAAAGGGAAAGGCCGAGGGACCAATGGACCACGCGGAGGCGATAGCGGATCAGATTGCACATGAGTTGTACCCGGAAGCGAGGGAGGTTGAGTGATGGCTGTTTCCCTTTTCTTGTATGGCGTGCAAGATACATGGACAGTAATGGATGCAAATAGATTCTAGTTATATGACCGCCCTCCGCTTGTATGACTCGAGCCGTCACAAACGACTTGAACTCGGGAGTTCCCCGGATGGAGTCAACGCCCTTGCCTGGCCAGACAGACCTTCGAGTCGTGACCTTGACCTTGGATTCGGCTATCTGCCTTGGTGCTATTCTTTCGACTATCTCTCCGATTTACGTGAATGACATCATTATCCTTGATATCGTAAGTTACGAGTATATAATATGTACTAATGTACCAATGTCCTCTCCAATAATGATAAGTCTGCAGGTGTTGTGTCACTTAAACTTAAAGGTGCGCCACCTCCGGGCTTTCCTTTCCACTTATGCCTTCAACAGTACCGTCCGCAAACGTCCAATCGTTGTATCCGAATGGAGTCAAGTCTCCAGACAGGTAGTACGTCGAACGATCTCCGCGCGCGAGGGGCAAGTTCTTCCGTAGGCGCACCGGAAGATCAGGCTAATCGTCGGAGTCAAGTCAGCCACGACAATAGAACGACGAGAGCAATGATCCTCACGTTTGGCATATACAACCGCCCAAATGCGATCAGCCCACCCTTGTCCTCCGCCGTGCGCAAGGCAGTCTCACGGGTGTACCCCCCAGCGGATATGAATACCCGTTCTTCGCCGCCTTCGCCACTGTTCCATATCTCGCGCAAAAAGTCGTTGCTTTCGTCGGCGGTCGTGACCTTGTCGTCGACTCCAGCGATGCGCGGTTCGATTGCGTGCAGGTACGCCAGCTTTGGGTGCTTGTCACGGAGCGCAGTCGTGAGGTATGCAAACGTTGGTCGTGGGTCTGGCATTCTCATGTCTGGAGGACGACGTGAGCATGAATATATAGATGAAGGCAACCAACTTGCCTTGCCAATCACTCCAAGGACTGATCCGAATGCCGACACGATCCTCTCCGATAGCATCAACAACCGCATCGACGACTTCCCTCGTGAACCTTGTGCGACTGTGTTCATCGCCACCCCATGCATCCGTGCGCGTGTTGGAGACGGTCTGAAGGAACTGATCTGGAAGGTAACCGTTCGCGGCGTGCACTTCCACCCCATCAAACCCTGCACCAAACACGGCATTGCTGGCTGCTTTTGCATACGCAGCTATATACTTCTTGATCTCTTCCTCCGTCAACGGACGGGGTGCCTTTGATTTGCCGGTCAACGTGATCGCGGATGCTGAGACATAGGGCGCAGGCGGGTCCTGACTCTCGAGGACATCTGTATCGGCAGCACGACCCAGTGCCCAAAGTTGTAGGAAGATGTACGATCCTTTGGCATGAACGGCGTCCACGACCTAGAACAAACCATCCTGTGTGAGGACGATATAAGAGAAGTCGAGGAAAAAGCCGCGTACCTTCTTCCAGCCCTGAATTTGCGCGTCCGTGTAGATGCCTGGAACGTGCTCATAGCCACCCGCGTCATTGGATATAAACGTGGCTTCGGTGATGAGCAAAGAGCCCGGCGCAGAGCCCCGCTGAGCATAGTAGGAGGCTTGCTGAGGCCCAGGAACGTGAGAGGCATAGGCTCGCAAGCGGGTGAGAGGTGCAAGAACGACGCGGTGCTGAAGCGTTATACTGCCGACCTTGATAGGCTTGAAGAGCGATGGTGTCTGTTGTGTAGCGGCCATTTGCAAGTGGTTTGAGTTGAGGGATAGATGAGACGAGTGGAGAAGTTGTTTGTGATGGTAAGCTACCTCGGAACGTGCAATTTATAGGAAACTTCGACGTACCGTGGATCAGTACGAGCATCGGGTGCGATGATAGACGGACGCAGAAAAATATTTGTAACGGAGAACATCCTGATCCCTAAAGTGCGCTCATCCATGTTCGGTGATCAGTCAGACGTTTTGCTCAGGCTGTTGGTCATCTGGGAAGAAGGGAGTCCGATTTCCCGCGTTCATAACCGAGTCATCCAGCCACCCAATCACCGATCCCACTCTACTCAAGCCTCAATCCTATGCAGCGTTACGACTAAGGATATACACCATGTGCTTAGGCTCTCATTTCAGTAAGATGGACTTATTTTGCAAAATTCTGTCTGGGAAATTTGATAACTTTGATTCCAGTTAGATGGATTGTCTTTATGTATCACACATGGGTTATGTATTTGCCAGGGTTTCTGGTCGTGTACATACTACACTGTGTAGATTGATTCGGACCAGTATGGCTTGATCACTAAGATAGCTCGGATAAAGGTGGTTTGAGTACCTCGCCATTCCACTGGGTAGATGTACTAATGATAGATAGACTACCCACCTGGCATCGGATCATCTAGTATGTTGACTTCCTCCTGTGTTACTTGATGGTTCTGCTAAACTTCAAGGGGTCGTCAACGGTCAACCTCGATCTTTTACAGACAGCCCGTGTTGACGGTCTAAGCGGCCAACACCAAGAGCGGCTGGATCGCAGGGGACCCCAAGCTGTCTCATTCCTATAATCGTTCTCAAATTTATTGTCAATGTGTACTGTGCACTTCTGTTGATGACCGAGAGTTTGTTAACAGAATTGAAAGTTGTGCAGGGGTTTAAAAAAGGTACCTGTTAGGTGTGCTTACCGAATTATTGGACTTTTATTGTATTTTGATCAGTGGGTTCCACAGGGATGGAGATCATTCAAATATTCACTTCTCGCCCTCCCCAACTTGAAGTTGCATCTCTTCTGAATTGCTTCATGTGGGGGCAAACAGAAACATTACTAGCCAGTTAACTCTGCCTCTCTAACCTTTGGGAGGACCAAGGGCGCGCATCGATGAGATCGCGACAGTCGTATGGTTGTATGTGTTTTTCAAGATAACCGGAAAAGTACATATAAGTGAGTACCCTGTGAAGGATCAATTGATCATGCAGTATCTGAACAGGATAGCAATGAAGAACATTATGCGCGCGAGAATGCGAGGGGATCGGCGAATATAGAGAAGGAAGAGGCCTGCCGCCTATCGCTCTCTGGCAAGATCATCACGAGATTGATTGCCTAGTGGAGAAAAGAGGTTTTAGTTGATCACGGTGTGAGTGTCGCGAAGCAACTCCGCAAAGTGGTTTGTCTCGGGATGCTTCCGCTCATATGGCTTAAGTGGCAAGCCGCCACGAACAACTTGAACTTGGAAGTTCTCCGGATGGGGTCAACGCCCTTGCCTAGTCAGACAAACCTTTGAGCTGCGATCTTGATCTTCGATTCTGCCATGCAACTTGACAAGTTGGCGCTATTCATTCAAACATCTCTCCAATCTACGTGAATACTATTGATATCATAAGTTAGGAGTCTAATATATATGCTAATGTACCAACGTCCTCTCCAATAATAATAGGTCTACGCATGTTGCATCACTTATGCTTGAGGACGTGTCGCGTCCGAGTCTTCCTTTCTATCAATGCCTTCAACACCATCGTCCGCAAATGCCCAGTCGTTGTATCCGAACGGAGTCAGGTCTCCCGACAGATAGTACGTCGAACGATCCCCGCGCGCGAGGGGCAAGTTCTTCCGTAGGCGCACCGGAAGATCGGGCTAATGGTCCGAGTCGAGTCAGCACGCGATAATAGAACGACAAGAGCAATGATCCTCACGTTTGGCATATACAACCGCCCGAATGCGATTAGCCCACCCTTGTCCTCCGCAGTGCGCAAGGCCGTCTCACGAGTGTATCCGCCAGCGGATATGAATACCCGTTCTTCGCCACCTTCGCCACTGTTCCATATTTCGCGCAAAAAGTCGTTGCTTTCGTCGGCAGTCGTGACTTTGTCGTCGACCCCAGCGATGCGCGGTTCGATCGCATGCAAATAGGCCAGCTTTGGGTGCCTGTCACGGAGGGCCGTGGCAAGGTATGCAAAGGTTGGTCGCGGGTCTGGCATTCTCATGTCTGGACGACGTGAGTACAAATACATATAGACGAAGGCAACGAACCCACCTTGCCAATCGCTCCAGGGACTAATACGAACACCGACTCGATCTTCTCCGACAGCATCGACAACAGCATCGACGACTTCCCTCGTGAACCTTGTGCGACCCTGTTCATCGCCGCCCCATGCGTCCGTGCGCGTGTTGGAGACGGTCTGAAGGAACTGATCTGGAAGGTAACCATTTGCGGCGTGTACCTCTACCCCATCAAACCCTGCGCCGAACACAGCACTGCTGGCTGCTTTTGCATACATAGCTATATATTCTTTAATTTCCTCTTCAGTCAACAGACGGGGTGCCTTCGATTTGCCGGTCAACGCGACGGCGGATGCGGACACGTATGGTAAGGGCGGATTCTGGCTCTCGAGGACATCTGTGTCGGCAGCACGACCTAGTGCCCAGAGCTGTAGGAAGATGTACGATCCTTTGGCATGAACGGCGTCCACAACCTAACACAACCATCATTAGTGTGTGACGACAAGTCAAGGGAAAACCTACGTACCTTCCTCCAGCCCTGAATTTGCGCGTCCGTGTAGATGCCTGGAACGTGCTCATAGCCACCCGCGTCATTGGAAATAAACGTGGCTTCGGTGATGAGCAAAGAGCCCGGCGCAGAGCCCCGCTGAGCATAGTAGGATGCTTGCTGAGGCCCAGGAACGTGAGAGGCGTAAGCTCGCAAGCGGGTGAGAGGTGCCAGAACGACGCGGTGCTGAAGCGTTATGTGGCCGACCTTGATAGGCTTGAAGAGCGATGGTGTCTGTTGTGTAGCGGCCATTTGGAAGTGCTTCCAATTGAGAGATGGCTAAGGCTGGAGAGACGAGTGGAGATGTTGTTTGTGATGGTGAGCTACCTCGGGACGCACAATTTATAGGAAACGACATACCGTGGATTGGTATGAGCATCGGACGCGACGATAGACGGACACGGAAGAAGATTTGTAACGAAAGACATCTTGATTCCTAAAAGTGCGTTCATAGTAGGTTCGGTGATCAGTCAGATCAAGCTGTTGGTCATCTGGGAAGAACAGAGTCCGGTTCCCGCGTTCATAACCGAGTCACTCGCTCAGCCACCCCCAATGTGCACCGAGATCGCTCCACTCAGGCCTCAATCCTATGCGGCATTATGACCAAGGATATACATTATGTGCTTAGGCTCTCACTTCAGTAAGATAAACTTACTTTGTCCCTTCAATATGCATCTATTTGGGCCCAGCCCCTCACCAGCTTGACGTGGTGCTCCAAGTTACACGCACAACTCCGGTTCCAGATTACATTCTGTCCTGGACTGGCCACCTCTGTTGCTACCCACTACAGGGGTGTATCTCAGCCATCAGAACCTGAGCCTTGCGGCTCGTTATTTGAAACCCGAATCCACACATGACGGACAGAGGCTGCCATTGATTGATGGTACATTGAGGCCGATATTTATACATATCGACAACTGCACCACTGGTAAATTATCTGCTTCTGAGGTTCCGGATACTATCCAAGGCATCATGACAGTGTTATCACGGCACAGATATCAAATTATCAAACTGTTTTCATTGTTTTCTCCTTGCATGATTCGCACAAGTTGATCATTGTCCTGACTCGGTCACAGCTTTTCATCGTGATCACCAGAGTAGGTTGCATCGCCCCCAGTGAGTACTCTCCTTGTGGCGGGGGAGCTCCATAAATAAAGCTTGTTAGGTCGCCATAGACCTTCAGCATATATCTTCATCTTCCCCCATGATAGCCTCCTTCCTCTTCATCCTCTCGATATTTACAGTTGGTGCTCGTGCAGGCAAGCGGGGTCTTGTCTGGCCTTTTTGTACATCACTTTACACCAGCTCTTGACTAGATGGCTAACTTCTTCCTTCAGACAACGGACCTTTGTGCGGTCATTTCCTAGAATGGATCGAACCATTCTGATAATCAACACAGAAATCCTAACGTACTTAACAATGGCGATGGTCAAGTGGTTGCAATGTTTGTTATTCTAAATTTGCACGTCAATCGCTCATTCTTGTTTTCCCAGTTATGACTATGAAACCTTCTTCCCACCGACGACTGGTGGTATTGGAAACCTTGGTTTTATCGGTATGCAACGTTGCATGGATTGTCCCTCGAGTCCGATCTCGCAGCTCTTTTCCCGTTGGCAAAGCCAAAGATGGGCAAGTACGTCTCTTTGTTAGATGTCTGCCTCTCTGCTATGCAAACTCATTATTTTGGCTCTGTATAGCCGTCTTCACATTGAATGAACCGGATATTAATGGTATATCTCCTGCCTCGGCCGCATCTTGGTATATCCAAAACATCAACCGTCTGGTAGTGACTCAATGCTCAGTGATCTGAATATATGCTGACCTGGAGCATAACAGCCTATTAAGAAAGCTCTTCCTGCCGTCACCTCAAGCGGGAATCCTGGCCAGGGCTTGAATTGGGTCTCTGACATGATCAACGCCTGTGCCGGTAGATGTTTCTTCGACTACATCAATCTGGTGGGTTGTAGCCACGTTCTCTTCATGACTAAGTGCACTAACTATGTCTCATTCTCGGCAGCACTGGTACGGGTAGGTGTAGGCCACTGTCTCATATTCCCTGCTGCCGTTAAGTACGAATTCCCAGACCTTCATTCCCCCAATTCCAGAGCTATGTCGAGTCCGCCCATGCTCGGTTCCCTGTAAGTCCTCCCCAACGCTTTCCGTGCGCAGAATGTTGCTGAGGTACTGCCACAAGGACCACAACTTGGTTATCACCGAGTTTGCCCTTCAAAACCCACCTGGGGGGCAGGCTGCTCAGTAAGTCCACTCCGACCAGCACCTATGTCAGCCGGTTCTGACATCACCTCCAAGAGTCGCATTCTTCCGCCAAGCCTTCCAGTTTCTTGATAGTGTCCCTTATGTCACGCTTTACTTCCCCTTTGTGGCCACGACCCCGTCTCTGTTCCGGAGAAACGATCCGGCTGGGGCATCTTTTGTTGGCACTGGTTCCTGCTTGTACAACGACAATGGCTCTGCATCCCCAGTCGGCGCTTTGATGTCCTGATGCTACCCCTGTATCTGCATATAGTTTGACTAATGAAATACGTATTTATGCGGTCGATTTATTCCTATGTCTTGCCCGGCAACTCACGACCTTCGAACCCGTGAGCGCCATGCAATCACTGGAACACATTGGCGTAGATTGCTGCGAACGAACCTCTTCACTCAACGCTCCCCGACGACTTGCACAAGTTGCACTACGACCCTGACAAGACAAAGTTGCGCTTATTTCAAGGCTTTACTTCACCCGCTTTACATTGTCTGCCACGATCGAGTCAGGTCCGGTGACCGCACTGACCGGTATCAAAAAAGTCAGGGAAGTTTGAAGCCGACTTAGACTCAGACTACTAGTCTCTGACCTCTCTGTTCAAATAGTTCAGGCAAGGTTTCTATGATTTCGGCGCAGATGGACCGGAACCCTCTTATCCAGACGTGCGAACCCTCGTCAGCGTTTGCATTCAGCCACGATCACTTCGGCCTCTCAAACTCGACGTTCGGGAGAGAAATTGCGCCTGTTCGTCTAAACCCAACCCTGAGCAAGCTTGGCCGCACTAGCTCCTTTTGTAAGTACTCCTGTCTTGGTATTCAATTCAATCGACGGGCGAGGTTCCGGACAAAGAGCACGCGCCGGCAATGCGGTATAAACTTACTGATAACGCAAATTTGCCACGTTAACGCACTTCCCTTTGCACGATGGTTGCTATCTCGGGTGGTGACCTATTCCAGAACGCTGTCTATGTGGGCATCAACCTGGAGGGCATCCTGTACGGTGAGATTGGTGATGAACATGCGTGCACGCGCCACTCACCCCAACGTTAACTTGCAGGCGTTGAGCTGGTGCTGTACTTCATGACGATGCACAGGCTGCTTGCACATGAAGGACAGCGCACGACGTCCGACGTGTTTTACGCCGTCTTTAGCAGCGTGATGTTATTGAACGTCACCCTCTGGATATCCACGCAAGCAAACTTTGGCCAGCACATGTGGTTGCTCGACGCCAATTTCCCAGGCGGCCCGAATGCTTACTGGGCAGCACATATTTCGGACTGGGATATGGAACTGGGCACGGCGGCGATGGTTGTCCTTCAGCTGATGACGGATGGTTTGATGGTGAGATATCGGATATTATAATGTTGAACGATTCACGACGTACTTGTGTACTCCAGATTTATCGTTGCTGGATGGTATGGAACAGTTACCGTATCATCATCGTACCCTCGATTGTGTGGATAAGCACAGTTGGTATGCGCGGTATCCCTTGTTTCTTGGCGCAGGGCTAACGATCTAGCGAACCACACAGTTCTGGGGATTGTGGTCGTCTGGATCAATAGCACCAAAGGTGGTGTCGAGTTCCAAACATTTGCTTCTCAAGTCTGTACGGCGTATTATGGCTTGGCCACATCTCTGACTGCGATCTTGACTATGATGATCTGTTACCGGATGTTGTGGTTCGGCAGGCAGCTCGAGGTGCATCTGGGACAAGAATACGCATCGCCATATTTCGCCATCGTCTCGTTGGTCGTCGAGTCCATGCTTCCCTGTACGTTCACCGGGATTGCGTTTGTGATCGCGTTTGGCGTAGGCGCTCAGATTCTGAATGCGATCGGGTATACCCACATGTTGATGATGGTGCGCGGTCATTGGATGTTCGAGTGATGGCTGGTGCATTTTTTTGCAGTGTATATCACCACAAGTGTTGATCCTACGCGTGGCGATGGGGACTGCGTGGACGCACGACAGGAGCAAGCGACCGCGTTCGACGATCAAGTTCTCACCTCAAAGTATGATGTCAGAGATTAGGTCGGACGTCACTCAAGTGACCTCGATGCGGGAGTTGGGGTCAACTCCGAGTCAGGAAGGTGATGACTCGGTGTGACATGGCAAGAGAGAGCTATACCCATCGTATTCAGCATGCATCATAGTTTCGCGTTGTACGATCGTCGTTCCTTACTTTTCAGTGGTTATTTTTTTTGGCCAACGTGACCTTCGAAGTTCAAGCCCTGTGGAAATTGGTGATTACCAGATGCGACGAGATGTGATTGAAGTCGTTCAAGCACTTGGGCCATCTATAACGCCTATTAGGGTTTGATTCACCACCAGCTTGTGCCGTATCCGTCGCCCACTGGCACCTGCTGGATGACCAGTTCCAATGGACAACGTCAAGGATAGGAGTACCGATCCTTGTTAGCCTATTTGACTCTCACGGTCACCAAAGCCATTATCCGATTTGTGCACCAGTCACTAGCAGCGAGCCTAATCGCGGTTCGTACAAAGTTCGAGATTGCTAAGAGATAAATAGAACTAGAATCTAGCATCACATATACATGACTAATCAACGCTCAGCTTCAAGGGAGCAAGTCATCGGTCGCGCCTTGCCGCGCACCGACTACTGGATGTTTTTCTTATCGATGCCTGTCAGACGACCAACATTGTACAGTCTTCACAGGCAGCATTCCACCGTACGGTATCAGTTACACTAAAATTACAAATACAATCCTTCTTGTTACACGCTCATCTTCATGGGTATCGTCGGATGTGAATCATATCCCTCTACTATAATATCGTCGTACTCAAATTTATCAATCTGCTCAATTTCGCGAGAAAAGCGAATCGTGGGGAATGGTTTTGGTTCTCGGCAGAGCTGGGTTTGGAGTGCAGCGACGTGATCCTTGTAGACATGGGCATCCCCGAGCTGGATAATAAGCTCACGTGGTTCGGTGTTGGTAACGTGTGCGATCATATGCGTGAGGAGAGCATAGGATGCGATGTTGAAGGGGATGCCAAGGCCAAGATCAGCGGAGCGCTGGTACATGAGACATGAGAGCCCATTTTTGCCATCAGGAGTGGAGGCCATGTGCACGTAAAACTGGCACATCATATGACATGGCGGCAATGCCATCTCAGGAATTGCTGCACTTTCATCAGTCCTGGGAATTCGATCCGATGAAATACATCGGTAACTGACCTAG
>JBBPMZ010000644.1:0-11673 GCA_038090575.1 Tylopilus cf. pernanus | reverse complement strand
GCTCAAGGCCGAACCGCTTCATGAACACGGGATCGGAAGTGCCGACTTGGATGCCGACGCCAGACGCGAACGGAAGGTAACCTGTTTCGATGTCGTGGGGGCGCCAACCGAGGACCATCGTGTCGAGTGTGATCACGAGCGCAGTGAACCCGTTCGCTTTGGCTCTACTCAGAAGCGAGACGATGATCTCTGTGGTACGGGGCCTGCGAATATGGTCGAGATGAGCTGTCACGGAGTGGGCGGGACGTGGACCAACGTGCGTACCAGTAGAGTTGGTACCATCGGTGGCCACTCGGGCCGTTGGCCGTTGCTACGTCTTCGATGGATCGGCAGGATGCGGTACTCATGATGTATGGGACACCGACGGCGCCGGCTGCGGCCGCGCTCGCGAGTTCGCCGTCTCGGTGCAGTATTCCCTGTACGCCGACAGGGGCGACGAAGATCGGAACAGGGTATTTCACACCAAAGATCGTCGTCTTGATCAAAGGCAAACACGGCCGTAAGGGTGTCGTATACCTTGAAATGAAGAGAAGACATACTTCCAGTTTGCGGTTCGTCGCGCCGATAAGCATCTGGGGGATGATCTTCCAATTCTCGAACGCCTCTTTATTGGCGACGTCCGTTGAGCATGTCCCAGCGCTTCCAAACGTGTACATATATGCCGCTGTACCCAAAAAGAGGTGATGAACCACTAGTTCAGAGTGGTAATCGACGGGAAACGCACGAAGATGATCCTTCAACACTTCTCTTGCCTTATCTTCGATTTCCCTGATGTTGACCGTACCCAGGGTCGGCAACTGACCTTGCATGTAAATTTCCATCAAGAACTTGGTCCATTTGTCGGGAAGTGGGGGCGGGGCGGTCATGTTGAATCCAGATAATGGCGTCACGGTCGGCTATGGGTTGTCGATCTGATGTGGGGTGGAAGTATCGCACAAAGGGCGTGAGTTCACCCCGGGTGGGAATATTTCTAGCCTGAGAGTGCGCATCTACCCGGTTGTCGGCATGGCACACGTCATGAGCATGAGTAACTTGCCCGGTGATAACAGCTCACTAGCAAAACTGTGACATTCTGTGACACTGTCTTCGTGATTACCTCATGTAAGGTGCACGTGAAAACTTCTATCGTCAGCTTTCAAGTTCTTGCAGCGCTCTTTCGCGGGAGAAGCATTCCATCGACATCCAAACCTCATCGCAAAATGCATCGGTCGGTTCCGCGATCAATGTCTTCGGAGCATCCTGACTCAACTGCGCTCACTTTGTGGCGTCGAGCCGCGGGGCTCGGAGCGCTCTAACCACGTCCGGTTGATTTCGGGCGCATCGCAGGCGAGGAGCCACGACTGACTTTGACAGTGTATCCGATCCGGCTAGTGGTCGGCTACCTTGCAGTTTACGCTCGCCCCATTCATTCTCCTTCCCTACCACATCGTCACCCCACCTGTGGGACACCGGCAGCGATGTCACGGTCAAACTTGGTGACGGGCGTGTGTGCGTATTGTAAGAACGAGCGGGATCTCCAACTGACGCGGCTTGGAAGATGTTGGTCTGTGCGAGCTACCGACGTGAAGATTTGGCCTCACCATACTCCTCCCCCGTGTTTACATGCCACGCCATTCATCCACCGACAATCCAACCTTGAGCACCGGACGTTGAGACCTTTTGTACCTCCAAACATACCCCTCGACCACGCAGATTGACATGCCCGTGGGGTCCATTGCTAACGGTCCGCGTTCGTCCTGGTAATCCCCAGACCACTGGTTGGGCCCACCGTGCGTTTTCGGCAGAGCATGCAGTGACAGGATATATGAGGATGGATTCGGGAGAGAGTATGCCAGTCATGACTCGATGTAGGGTAAGTAAAATGATCGTAGTGAGTATGCCGCCTAGACTATGGCCAGTGACGATGAAACGTGTAGAGGTAGACGGGTTCAAAGGGCTGAGGAACTGAACCATCATATGTCCCGGGCGGATGGAATATCTCCGGGGACACGGCTTTCATTGGGGTGTATGGTCGGGCTCCTTTTCGATCCTATTCTCGGTCCAATCTTCAAAGTTGACTCGACAAAATCCACGGATAACATAATAAATACATACACAACCACATCTCCTGGTTATCGAACGTTGTTGAACAAGTACATGATTCTGCTTGACTAAAAGTACACCGATCACAGCCCTACCAGGTTTCGTACGAATGCCCAGGTGCACGTTGACACTAATAGTGCACAGACAGCTGAGTTTGCATCGTACGATCATACTTCTTCTGATCCTCCAGGTTATTCATCACCTCCTGCAGCCTACTGAGGGTGGGGGCCTTCAAAGCGAGCGTCACTTCGACACACCCGCGGAGGTACCGACCTCATCCACGTAGGGTTTGCCATGCTGATACGTGAGTTCCTTCGAAAATTCTTCAAAGGTAGCAGGAACAGAAGTAGGACGGGGACCATCAAAGTACTGAGCTGGGACAGGCTTGTATACCACCCCCGAGCTGGAAGCATTGGCAGCATATTCGACGGCATATGTCTGCTGCACCTTATCCACGATCGGAAGGCCATAAACGGAAGGGATCCTGCCAATCCATTGTTGGGGAGAAATAGCATGGTTTTGGCACCAGAGCTGGGGTATACAGTCCAGGTTGTTGACTAAATTAAGATTCCATCCCTGGTAGCTGCGCGCGCCGGGGAGCTTGGAAGCCGGAAAACTCTCGGCCCATTGGAGGGCCCAGTCTACGTTCCCGGCAGTGTATCCAGCGGCAGGGTACGTGAGGGTATATCCGCGAGGGAGTATCCTGGCCGTGACCAGGGTAAGCGAAATTGTAGTGGTGAGTGTACCGCCTAGACTGTGACCGGTGACAATAAAACGCGTAGAAGGGGATGGGTTCAGAGAACGAAGGAACTGGATCATCGTCTTTCCCGAATGGGTGGCATAGTCCTTGGACGATACGGCGTTCATGAGGTTGTGTGTTCCCCACGCCATCCCTTTCGAGAAGTAAGGGATGCCCTGCTGTACATCCTTCGAAGAAATCGCGACAGGATCCTTTTCGATCCCACCCTTCACCCAAGCGTTGAAATCGACGACGGAGTCCACTGCATTGTCCTCCTTCTCCATAACATTGCGATCCATGGAGGAGCCGGCGAGAGCGACGACATAGGTGGGGTGTTCTGAACCATCCTCGAACTTGGCCTTCGGATGGAAAGTTATATACCCAGCGTTTCCAGGATACGTCTTCTCATCTGGCTTCAGCTTCCATATTGCGCTCCAGGCAAGGCTCCACCCCTCCATGCTTTGCAGGCCGGAGGTCAACTGGTCGTAATAGTATTTCTGGAGCTCTTCCAGCGTTCCCTGCTGATTGATGACTCGATCTGCTAGCATAGCTAGAGCGAAGGTTTGTTGAAATATATTGAGAGACATTTTGCAAGCTAAATGCGTCTTCAGCGAAATGGGGAATGTATATCAAGGTTGACGCACTGTTGAGTTGCTCAGGCCAGGATTCTGGAGCTGCAGTGGATGGCCTTGTAGCCCTTATATGTCGTTCATCAGCACGGTTCCGGGTACACCGAAATACCGTGCGGGTCCCAGGCTGTATGTACCCTTCAAAGTTCAGTGACGTGACACTGCAGTATGCTGGTCAAAATGACGTCAAAGTTGAAAACCGGGGAAAAGAAATGCCGAAGTCCATAGCTTTTTCTTTTGTCAGACTCCCAGCTGCCGAATCACTTTGTGCCGATCCGGTTTCTCCTGTCATCGGATGCCCCGGTGTCCGGGAGTTCCGGGAGTCGACTCCCACCGTTTGGCAATCACGGTGCACCAAGTTAAGGTTTAAGCGGGATCTCAACAACAAAACATCTGAGCGAGCCGCATCATGATCCTGTTGGAGTATTGTAAGAAAGCAGAATAGTCACTGTCACACCGGCTGTGGGGCCCGGGAACGTTCCAATCACCTCGGGTTGGCTTCGGGCGCATCAAAAACAAGTAGCCACCAGTGGCATTGACAGTGTACCCGCCGGCTGGTAGGAGAACACTGGCAGTTGGCCGCCTTGCACCTCATAGCGCTTGCCTTACTTATCCTCTTTTCCCTACCACCATCGCGAGTCACCCCACTTGTAGAATACCGGCAGAGATCTCACGGTCAAGCTTGAAAGACGGGCATACATGCGTACTGTAGGAACGAGTGGGACCTCTGGCTGAGACAGCTTGGAAGATGTTGATCCGTGGGAACTATCGATCTGGTTTTGCTATGCTTCTTGCCATGTGTGTTTACATGCAATGCTATTTGTCCATCGACAATCCTTGGACATTGGATGTTGAGATCTTTAGTACGTCTAATCATACCTCTTAACCATGTAGATCGACATGCCTGTGGGATCCATCGCTAACGGTTCGTGTTCGTCCCTGTGGGTTGCCGCGCCGCCACCGGCCCGATGTCGGGAAAGACTGAAGCGATCACTACGCCTGGTCATCATGTGGGTCCCATAATTAATTTCTACTTCCGTCACAGTCTGTATCTGACAGTTATTTTTACTGCACCCAATCATGAAGGCGAAGACTCCGCCAGGGTGCATGTTTCACAAGATATTCGTGACAATCTTGGCAGATAGCGTGTTCATCCTACACGGTAAGCACCTACTAAGAAGTCAAGAGATGATTGATTCTCTCCAAACCATCTGCGTCACTGACACGGCTGCATAGCCAAAGAAAAATGTAAGACGGGCTGCGGGTATCGTCAAATCGAGCATTGCAAGAGTGCTTGCTGAACTTTACACGAGGTGTCTACCATTGATATTTTTGTTGGTGGTTTGGGGTTATACAATATGCTTCAGGACCGCTCCACGTTCAACCAAACTTCAGATGTACATTTGAAAATCAGCATCGTATTGGCTCGTATACCACAATATACATACAACGTTCCTGTCTGCTGACTATTAAATAAGTACACGATTCTCCTCACCAGTAAAAGTACACAGACAATGCCTGTAACAGGCTTCGTACAAACGCCCAAGCGCATGTTCACCCTAATAGTACATGAAAAGACTGCCCTTGCGCCTTATGAACCTACTTCTTCTGATCCTCTGGGTTGATCAGTCCATTCGTAATACGGGTTTTTGGTGGGAAGATTTTCGGGATCCCGACCTCGTGGTAGTAGGGATCCGTGTGCTGCTTCAAGAGTTCAGCTGTAAATTCGTCGTAATTGGCAGGAACAAAATCAGGAGGGGAGCCGTCGAAGTACTGGGCTGGGATG
This sequence comes from Tylopilus cf. pernanus, assembly GCA_038090575.1. Taxonomy (NCBI): domain Eukaryota; kingdom Fungi; phylum Basidiomycota; class Agaricomycetes; order Boletales; family Boletaceae; genus Tylopilus; species Tylopilus cf. pernanus. The sequence continues at coordinate 6,437 of JBBPMZ010000644.1, read as the reverse complement.
GGTTTATATACCATGCGCGACTTGGAAACTTTGGCATACTTGAGTGCATACTCATGCCATACTTCGTCAATGACTGGAACCCCATACAAGGAAGGAATTCTACCCATCCATTGTCGTGGAGAAATAGCCTCCATCTGGCACCATAGCTGCGGTATACAGTCCAGGTTGTTGACCAAGTTGAGATTCCATCCTTCGTAGCTGCCCGCGTCACGTGACTTGCGAGCCGGGAAATCCTTGGCCCACTGGTTGGCCCACTGTACGTTTCCGGCAGTGCATGCAGCGACAGGATATGCGAGGATGGATTCAGGGGAAATTATGTTGGTCATGACTCTGCGTAGGGTAAGCGAAATGGTGGTAGTGAGTGTGCCGCCTAGGCTATGACCGGCGACGATGAGACGCGCAGGCTGAGGAGCGGATGAGCTCAAAGATTTGGTAAGGAACTGGACCATCGTCTGTCCTTCTTTTCCGGGGGATGTGGCTTTCATTAGGACGTGTGTTGCCCACGCCGTCCCTTTCGAGATATAGGACTTCCCTGAGACTACACCACCCTTCTGAACGGGTTTGGGCTCCTTGTCGATCCCATTCTTCACCCAATCTTCAAAGTCGATGACAGAATCCATTGCTTCGTCCTCCTCCGAGGTCACATGCTTGCCACCCTCGCCAGGGGGGGTGCCGGCGAGGGCAATGACATAGGTGGGGCATTCCGAATTATCCTCGAACTTGGCATTCGGGTGGAAAGCTATAAACCCAGCGTTTGCGAGAGACGTCTTCTCGTCTGGCTTGAGCTTCCATATAACTGGGCCCCAGGCGAGATGCCAGTCGGATGCCACCCAATCCTTAGGCTTCGTCACTTGGTCCGGGGTCTGGAGCTTCTCGCTCAACTTGTCATAATAGGCCTTCTGAAGCTCCTCCTGTGTTCCCTGCTCCGTACTGGCTGAATCGGCTAGCATAGCGAGAGCAATGGTTTTTTGGAAGATATTATAATCGGAAAACATTTTGCAGGCTAAACGCGTCTTCAGCGAAATAGGGAATGTATATCAAGGTTGACGTACTGTTGAGTTACTCAGTTAAAGATCCTGTAGTTGCGGTGGATGGTCTCGCAGCCCTTAAATACGTCGTCCATCGGCACACCAGCTGAATTTGGTTCAGCGCGGGCTCTTGTTCGCTCGCGATATAGGTCGGAAACGAACGAGAAGGAGCAATCTCGTATTGTGGCGTTGAAAGCACGGTTCCAGGCCTGACGAAATACCATGCAAGTAATACTGTACCCTTCAGTAACGTGACACCGGCATCGCAGCGTGCTGGTCAAAATAACGGCAAAGTTGAAAATCGGGGAAAAGAAGATGCCGAGGTCCATGGCTCCTTATTCAAACTTGTTTTCCGACTGAGAAAGTGTGTCGACTTGTAATGGAGACGATTATCAAGTGGCGCACTTTGTCCTTAAGCTTTCCTCAAGTTGGAGATGATTAGAATGTTGGCCTAAGTAGAACCTCGATATCAGGTCGTGGGCCTGACGACCACAAATGTATGGCTTACTGCAGGCTGGCAGTTCGGAGCAGCAGGCCCCAGAGATCAAATTTCAGACCTCTTAATTGCGAAATTCTTTACGAGAAGATGACCAGATTCAGGGTCGCGTTACATGAGAGACAATGATGAGAGGGATAGACTTGGTTCCATTCGCCGGATCTAGGTCAATTCAGGGAACCTGTTTGGGCGGAATCAATCAATTCGGAGTCATAATGTGGTTGAATTGGTGGCGGAGGTTTGATGCCAACGTTCAGCAGAACCGAACGAGGGATCGACTTAACTTAATTTATACGGTCACGAGGTTCCAGGAATTCTCTTCGGTACGCAAAGTCAGACATCCACAAACAACTCGGATCAGATTGAACGTAAATTCTATCTTACCTCATGGCGGAAACGAAGGACATTGAATGTGGAACGTGGAAACATTCAGCATTCCAGACTAATATCATGTCGCAAACATGTGTCGGGCGTTATAACACTTGATCGTCGATGGTGTTATTGTCTAGAAAGATACTCTGAGTGAGCGCGGTGGATCAGGCGGACCCGGGCTAGGACCTTGGCTGGCGCAGTTGCTGACGGCCTCGTAGAGTCGCAGGTAGTGCGTGTCGTGGTCAGTCCGCAGTTGGTCACCTGCGTTAGCAGGTTCCCACTTCACCGGTCACCCCTCTCCAGCGGTTAATCAAAGAAACATATTCCATCATTGAGGGAAGGAGCGGACCGTGGTACGTGGCGAAGATGCTTAGAGGGTAGACAAACACTATTAATGCCATGTCACCTCAAAGGAAACGGAAATGCCCGTACCGCCGTTGGACCCTCCGTCAGAACGAGCGGTTACAGAGATGAAGAACAGGCTAATTGCACCATATTATCGCAGAGTACAGCTTTACAGATGTTTGACCGAAGTTACACAAGGATGGACGTCAGAACCGCACAGAACAGTCTCAGCTAGATTATAATTAGTCGAAAGGATGCATAATTAGGACGCGAGCCTTTGACAAAGGTAGACCATTTCGTCGGCCACTACCGTGACCCAGCCTGCAGGAGATAACATCGGAGTTCGAAATTACTTATCGTCTCCGACCAACGGTCCTGACCGAGCACAAGCACCACGAGTGTATATCAGTACTGTTAACTGTATGGTGCTGTACAGCGATGGTAGGCTCTGCCCGGACAAGTATGCCAGCACCAACGGCCATGCTTGACGATGCGATCATGATAGGGGTCAACTCATGATTTACTAACCAGTTCCTAGGTATTTCATCCGCCCAACTTCCGTATGTCGAGCTTAATTTAAATTCCTCCTCTCGCTTGTCGAAACAGGATGTTGATTCTATGCTTCCGAGGTCACGAGGTCGCGTAGAATTCAGTCGGGTTAACCATCACTCGCACCTATGGGCCTCGCCTCTCTCCATTGCTCTGGAAAACAGAGTATATGAATGTTTTGTACGTTATGGGCTGTCATGTGGATCACTTAGAACCTCACCTTTGGTTTTCTTCGATTAGTGAACAAACGACTACTAAAAATAACACATTTCTTCGGCTCCGTAAGTCGACATCAGCTGGCCCTTCACCTTCCTCTCGTGCTTAACCAATTATTCTGACCACTTCATGCCCCCGATTTATTCAACATCTATGGTACCGGGGACACGGCCTCATACTTCGTCCGTTTGTCACCAATATCAATCCCAATACGGAGAGAGTCCAGACAGATATTGGCCTCAATATGACACGACCAATCAAACCATGATAGAATTCTTGGATGGGTTCATCCCATAGGTGCTGACAACGGATACATATCGCGCACAGGCGATAGCATATTTGACGAACCTGACGCTGGAAAACTTGCCGTAGTAGTCTAGGCGAATAACAACCTAGGGAAACATCGTGCCGTAGGGTCCTTCGTTGTTAGCTGTGCAGAGCCAGTGCTGATTACTGGTCACTGAGCGCCAGGGATACTCAGGGAAATTCAAAGGGTTGGAGCATAGCAGAGTAGATTTCCTTCCTACATCAGATCTAATAGCAATTGAACTTTCACTGTCGTTTCTTGTCAACCGAAGGAGATTGAATGACTCGGGACAATAATACTTCATAGGAGCTCATTAGCAGAGCTGTCCTTCACAAATAGGCTTACCATCCACTGCAGGCTTCAATTGAAACGTCGCTTGCACGTAGCTTTATGAAAAGTCGAACAGATCATCTCAACGAATCTTGGACTCTTTGTGGCACGCAGTAATAACAGGTTCCGTGCGTGCGCCGAGTGTGACACCGACGGTCGAGCTTGACAGCTGTTATCAAAGATCTACTAATCAATTCCTACGCATTCTATTTTCCCGTTTTCCGAATGCAAAATTAATCCCAGCACTCCTGAACGGCATTGATTTATGTGACACTGTCTGAACAGAACAGGAAATCTGCATTTCAGACTCCTACCACATTACAACATCACTCTCGGTTGAAAGCAGCACAATATAAGTACAGAGACGATCGTGGCTTCTGGCTATCGAACGTTATCGAACAAGTAGTACACGGTTTCGCTTGGGTAAAAATACACAGATCATGGTTGTACCAGGCTTCGTACGCCCAAGTGCATGTTGACGCTAGTGCTGCACGGACAGAGCTTGAACCGTACGATCATACTTCTTCTGATCCTCTGGGTTATTGATAACCTGCTGCAGCCTACTGATGGTAGGGGTCTTCAAAGCGATCGTCGCGTCTGACGTATTCATGGTGATGCCGACCTCGTCCAAATAGGGCTTGCCGTGCTGATTCGCGAGTTCCTTTGTAAATTCTGCAAGGGTAGTAGGAACAGAAGTAGGAGGAGGAGCATTGAAGTATTGCGCTGGGACAGGCTTGTATACCACCCCCGAGCTAGAAGCACTGGCAGCATACTCGACGGCATATGTTTGCCACACCTCATCCACGATCGGAAGGCCATAAATGGAAGGGATCCTGCCAAGCCATTGATGGGGAGATACAGCATGGATCTGGCACCAGAGCTGGGGCATACAGTCCAAGTTGTTAACGAGATTAAGATTCCATCCCTGGTAGCTGCGCGCGCCAGGGAGTTTGCAAGCTGGAAAATTCTCGGCCCACTGGTGGGTCCAGTCTAAGTTTCCGGCAGAGCACGCAGCAGCAGGGTACGTGAGGGTATATCCACGAGGGAGTATCCCAGATGTAACTAGGGTGAGCGAAATAGTGGTGGTAAGCACACCGCCTAGACTGTGACCAGTGAGAATGAAACGCGTAGAGGGAGATGGGTTCAAGGAGCTAAAGAACTGAACCAGCGTCTTTCCTGGATGGACGGCATGGTCCTTGAACGATACGGCGTTCATGAGGTTGTATGTTCCCCACGCCATCCCTTTCGAGAAGTAGGGAGTGCCCTGCTGTACATCCTTCGAAGAAACCGGGACAGGCTCCTTTTCGGTCCCGCCCTTCACCCAACCATTGAAGTCAACAACGGAGTCCACCGCAGTGTCCTCCTTCTGGAAAACGTCCTGGCAGCCCATAGGGGTACCAGCGATGGCAAGGACATATGTGGGGTGCACTGAACCATCCTCAAACTTGGCCCTCGGATTGAATGCTATATACCCAGCATTTCCGGGATACGTCTTCTCGTCTGGCATCAGCTTCCATATTGTCGGGCCCCAGGCAAGGCCCCACCCCTCCATGCTTTGCAGGCCGGAGGTCAACTTGTCATAATAGTATTCCTGAAGCTCCTGCAGCGTTCCCTGCTGACCGATGATCTCATCTGCCAGCATAGCCAGACTAAATATTTGTTGGAAGATATCGAGAGACATTTCGGAAACTAGGTATATCTTCAGCGAGTAGTAAGGAATGTGTAGCAGGGTTGACGTACCTGTCGAGTTGCTCAGGCAATCTGTAGTTGGCGGACAACGTTCCGGTCGTTAAATACAACGTTGTTCAGCGCTAGGTGAAATCAATTTAGCTCTTGTTCGCTTGCGATATAGGTCGGAAATGAACAAGAGGGCGCAAACTCGCATTTTGGCATGCAAAATACGCGCCGAACGAAATGACTGTTCAGTGACGCTGAGCGCTAGTCATCAACGATGAAACAGTTTGAAAACTATGAGAAACGTCACTGTCGTGTATGGGGCCTTGAGAATCACTCTATGGAAACATGCAACGAAGGGGTCAGTAGCGTTCCTTGTATCCTGCTCGAGATGGTTCGGAACGCTGCGATTGGCCCAGAACCTGTGCCAGAGCTAGGCTAGTGCGGTCCTATGGGTAGGAAATGGATGAGAAGACGCAAGGTCGCATTCTGGCATCCAAAACATGTGCTGAACGAAATTACCGCTCAGTTACATTGTACGCTAGTCAACAATGATGAGAAGAATGATTGAAAACTGGGTGAGAAAAACGTCAATTGCTACGCGTGAAATCTTGAGAATAGATTTGCAGAGACGTGCAATGAGGAAGAACAGTAGCGCTCCTTGCTATCTGTCACGACTGGTCCAGAGTTCACCAGTGGGTCAGGCCAATGCGGTCCGGTTTACGCGAGATATCGTGAGCAACAGCAACACATTGTTCATTGCGGGCACTAATTGTATCACATGGGCTCTGCATTACAAAGCTTTGTTGACTAGTTTGGTGCTGCAGAGCTCACGGAGCTCCTTAGTTGCGAAATCCTGTGCGAGAATGGGATCAGAGCAGTGTCACATGAGACGGATAGACCTCACTCTATTCGTCGGAACCGGCGGGAGGTAACCCAGAGAACCTGTATTTACGTACTAATTTATTTCGATGATACGCCGCGACCGATTGGGATACTATCATTGCGCCACTTTTGCAAAATTTCGACCCCACTTGTGAATACATAGGTATCTGACATCTACAATGAAGCTAAAAATTGCATGGAACCATAGACAACGATGTACTCGATAATGACCAAC
>JBBPMZ010000643.1:0-11683 GCA_038090575.1 Tylopilus cf. pernanus | reverse complement strand
GATATGCTGGATAAGCCATCTCAGATGTGCATATGTATTCATGTATGTACTACTGATATGTATGATAAACTGTCTCACCTATGCACTCATGTTTGTCCACACATTGTTGACATATACTAGTAGTAGTGTATCTTATCTGAAGTGTGCACAGTAGTACTATGTTCATCCATATATTGCTGATATATAGGATAGCCTCAGGCTGTCTCAAGTGCACACATGTGGTCATGCATATACTATTGTTATATGTGATAAGCTGTCTCAGGTGCACACATATCATGTTCATTCACACATCACTGACATATAGGATGGCCTGTTTCAAGCCTGAGTGTACATCTATGTCCATCAACATACTGCTTGTATATATGATAAGCTGTCTCAGGTACACAGATATGTTCACCTGTATACTGTAGACATATAGGATAGCCTATTTCAAGTGTACACCCATGTTCAACAGCATACTGTTGATATGTATGATAGAGGCCAAGCTGTCTCACATGTCAGTGTGCATACAGGTTCATCTATATATGGCTGATATACAGTATATTCTGTCTCAAGTATGCACATACTGTTCAAAGTTTACATATTGCTGATATATAGGGTAGCCTGTCTCAAGTGTGCACATACTATGTTCATTCATATATTGCTGATATATAGGATAGTAGCCTGTCTCAAATGTGCATACGTGTTCATATATATACTATTGTTATAGACTAGGATAATGTAATTCAGTATAAGAGACCTTGTCTTAGTTATATATGCTTCCAGTGGCTACCTATCATGATCTGTTCACATATCATTGTGATATAAAATGTAATACTATATATAATGGTCAATTCTATATATGGAAGTGTCATTTTCATTAAGATTTCCTGATGATGGCAAATGGTTCTTCTCACAAGAGATATATGGAATATAGATATGTGAACCTCATCCTTTACTCTGCCTATAATCATCATGTTATCAGGACTGGCTCTCCACTGGGGTCACAATCATTCTGATTATCTTTGATTCAGACAAAAACTTCTGTTATAAAACATACTAGAAACCTTGAGATACATTTGTTATTCCTGACAATTGGGAACATTCATGCAGACCTTCATATCATTGCCCATGCCTGATCCTGTATCACATGCCCATTGCCCAGTTTGTAGCTCATAACAACTATATAGAGTTCTTCAAGCTACTAGTAGGCTTTGGCACCTGTGCATGAATATTGTCTATGGATCACTCAAATAAACTGTAGCTGAAGGTGATGGTGATCCTAGGGGGTTGCAACATTATCAGAAGAACTAATGATTACATGCATTGTACAAAGTGAATTACCTATAACACTTGCTTCAAAAGGTGAGTTCTCATCTCACATCCTAACCACCATTGTCAGGATTGTACACTCTCAAATAGATACACAAGTTTAGTGCTTACAGGTCTGGTCCAGTCCAGTTTTTGTCTTTTTTGGAAAGACCAAGATCAAACTGGTCCTATATAATTTCTAAGTTGAAAAAAACTGAACCAGACCACCTAAAACCAGTTCTAAACAGTCCTAAAACATTTTAGAACTGGTCTAAACTGGTCTAGACTTTTTGATGCCATACATGCACAAGATCGATTCACACTTAGCTAAGTGAGATCAAATGTAGATTAGATACATAGCTACCTCTTGCCTCAATTTCTAGCTGAATTGACCAAGAGATTGCCAAGATATAAGCATTTTAAAATCATATGTCATAATTATATCATAAATATCTGATCTATATGGACATATATGCTATGGCTGTAAACATGGGAATCAGGCTTAGTCATAGTGGGAACAAATATAGTATAGCCCCAGGGCTAGGTGCAGACACTTAGATCTAGTCAACCAGCTCAGAAATGATTGAGATATGGCCATTTCCAGGTCATATGTTATATATTCTATGTACTAGATGATCAGAGGTTGTAAAAATTCAAAATAAATTCCTAAAATTCTCAGAAATTACACAAAATAGGGTATAATTGGTACATATAGGGGGTATAATTTGTTGCACAAAAGGACTGGCTGCAACTAGTTTTTTTATGGTTTTTTATTTTTCTAAAAATAAAAAGACCAGACTGGACTGGACTATTTTAGCAGTTCTAAAATGGTCTGGTCTGGTCCAGTCTATGGTCTTTTAGTGGTCCTAGGACCGGACCTGCAAACACTATACAAGTTGTATTCTTGTGTTAACCCTTGAAAAGTTTATGAATTTCTAAGGGCTACAAAGAAGATTGGGCTTAGTGGTGTCCATCTCCCCTTTTGAAGGGACTGGTAGTTTACTGACCCTACCAAATTCCTTACTCTCAAAATCCTCCATATGCTCTACAAGTTCTTTTTTGATCATATTCTTAGCTGGTGCAAGGAAGCTCTGGGGACAGATGAGTTGGACTCTTGCTATCAGAGCCAACATAAGCATATTGGTACAAGACATTTTACAAATGGAGTCTTGTACATAAAAAAAAAAAAGACTAGGAGAGAATACTGGAACATACAACATACTATTGTTGCCATGATCATTGGACCAGCTCTAGTGGGCTTTGTTTGTGCTGTCTGACTGATAATAGATTAAATCTCATCTAGTATAAGGCACAAGCTCCTACATTTACTAAATCATCCATCACTTCCATGTCACTAGCAGAATTCCATCCATTCAAACAATCAATCATTAACACTAAGTTATGTTATGGTGCCAACCAGGCCCTATTAACCACTTTAAGATCCTAAAATTAGAACTCTTCCATAGTTTTGCTTCTTCTATCCATAGTACTGGGACTCCTATGCAGTTTATCACCAATGTTTCCAAGTACCTCCTTATCACCCACTGCAAAAACCCCTTTGGGTGCCATACAAGCCACCAATGAAATATATTCACCTAGCAAATTGTTTGAATCTTAGATCAAGAAGAATGAATGTGCTAATATGACCTCTTGACCCTACTTTTGAAATGCAAAGTGCTGCTCATGAACATTATTAACAATAAACTCAACAAGGTGACTGATGTTGATGATGCTTACATGGATCACATGTATTTCCTCTGTAGACCATGCTATTTCTCTGTGCAAGGCTACCCCATCCACAATCACCTCCTCAAGAGCATTGTCTTGCATGAAGCACATGTCACAGTGTATATCACCATCAGGCCAAATCACAAGAACAAACTGATAGAGTGGGTAACTGAGCTTTACAAGCTACCATAAAATGCTCTATTTTATTTCCTTTCAACTTTTTGTCCTTCCTAACTAACAATCTCAATGTTTGGAATACATTTCACCTCTAGCTAGTGTTTCAAAGTTGATGGAACTAAGGTCATGTCAAGCCAACAAGTATAGGCACTACATCTATTGACTGATTTCCCACTGGGTAAATATGATACTATTCTACTCCAAAACCCTACAATAAAGATGAGTGAGTCTATCATGTGGTATATGTTTTGTTATTGAATTCTGTGTTGGAAATTCCACTCATGGCATAAGTTCAAGTCATCTTTACATTCACTGAGATAAAAAAGAACCCACTCCCATGACCATTGAGTGTACCTCTAGTACCCTCTATTGAACTTTTTGATGTTACTAGACAACTGCACAAATGTACCCCCAGGTGGCTGTACAGACACCTAGCCCTGGGCCTGCCAATATACCCACACTGGCACCCTCATCAAGGTGTGGATATATGTACAAGTCTCTAAATCTGACACATGGTGTTATGATTCTTTCTTTTCTTGTCTTATATTGCTTTGTTCCCTTCACTCCATAGTTCTTCCTTGGACTTACATCTTAGCTGTTTAAAGCCCTGTTAAGACCTTACCATCACTAGCTTACTAATCTCACTGTTCCTATTGTGTCCACAGTACTTTAGTCATTTCTTTCTTATCAGAGTCCACTCCCTTCATACTAGGATGACGTGTACTCTTCCCTTTTTGGTCTTATTATGTCAGTTCTGCTCTTCGTCCAGGCCACCCCTTTTGTTATATAAACCCATGTCCTCTGCCTTGTAAACTCAGCTTAGATCTACTTGACAATACACCTTGTCTTGTACCCTCTCAAAATTCCTTGATTGCTTGTTCTAAGCTCCAAGCACCTTTAAACTTTAGAACCCCTTGACTCTCTCCAGATAGACTTGGAGTCCTTTGACCCTCTTCACAACTAGCAGACTTGCAGTGGTTGTTTGAGGTATCACAGCTGTGCAGTGACCCTTGTTGTACGAGTCATCATTTGGTCCTACCTGGAGCAAGTGTAACAAAAGATCTAAGCTCTTGAATGGGCCTATCCTCACTATAGTCACCCATAATTCTCTTTAAAAACCAACCACCCTTGAACCCAGCCCTGTGGTCTGCCTGACCCAGCAGAAATACCCTTGAAACATCTTCTGAAGATGAATCCCCAGAAGCTACTCCTTGCTTTGAAGAACCCCCCTCTAACTCCAAACTTCCATTTCACAATGTTGACTCTGAATCTGAAGACCTCGACCTATCTCACAGCTTTTCTGCTGTCATTACCCTCCCTCAAGTACCCACCCTACCATCCCTGGGAACTGCCCTACAAACAGGAAATATTTTTCCCCCAAGAAACCCAACCTCTCTTGCAATGTCCACTGCACCAAAACCCACTGAACTCTGTCTTAGAAAGCCATCTTCTATAATGGGTGCTACGACAAAGCCATGCCATGGTACAATGCCATAGCAACGTACCTTATTGTCAACAAGGCCATCTATATAGATGACAATCAACAGATTACCTTTGCTCTTTTCTTCATAACTGAAGGATCTGCAGCTACCTAGGCCAATATCTTCTAACAGAAAGCAATCACAGCCAACTCTTTTGGGACTTGAAAGGACTTTATGAAAGCCTTCAAAGCTGCCTTTGAACATCACGACACTAAGGGAGATGCCATCTTCTGGCTCTCCACCCATTGAATCATAAACAACTCAGACCTCCCCTCATACATCTCCATGTTTAAAAACAAAGCAGCCACCTTGAAAATCACTTTGGATGATGTTCTTATCAACTTCTTTGCGGCAGGAATTCCCCCATCCTTGATGTATTGCATTCAAAGGATGGACACTGTCTCCACCACCATTGAAAAGTGGTATACTCAAGCAGTCCACTTTAAAACTCAGTGGGACCACGCTGATGAGATCACTCATCGAAACAAAAAACCTTCAATTCACATTGTCTATCACCAGGACAAACTCAAGAAATGAGACACCGACCTGGACACCATGGATGTCAACACCATCTCCACCTCTCCTCCTGAGAAACTCACTCCTGACAAGAGAAAAAGATGTATCTTCAAAGGACATTACTTCTGATGCAGACAGAAAGGCCACCTCTCTTCTGCCTGCCCTGTCTATACTACCACCTTAAAAGGAACTGTAACTAAGATGATTAAGAAGGTCAAAACTGACCAAGAACCCATTCCCCCCTCATTGAAATAGATGACGATGATGATGACATACATAAAAGGATCTCTACCTGAAAGGATTTTTGAATAGGAGAAATGCCTCAACATCTCCCCCTCCTCATGTGCTACTAGCTGATCTTGAAATGAAATCTATGCAACTTGCTGTCTTGTTAAAGACCCCAGCTAGAAAGCAAACCATCAAAACCTGAGCCCTCATCAACTTGGGCACAGCCATAAATTGTATGGACTGGCACTTCACCAAGAAAAACCATTTTTCCCTCACATGCCTTGATTTCCCCATCTCTGTACAAGATGTCAATCAAACCAAAAACCAAAACAGAGCCATCCGCTTTACCACCACCCTCCACCTTTATGTCAGATCCATAATCCAATGAGTAAAGTTCTACTTGATGATCACCATTGCAGAACAGAAAACATCATCCTTGGACTCCCCTGGCTGAAGATCACCAACCCAGTTATAGACTGGAATGAGTGAACCATTGAAATCAAACCCCCGCCTGAATCTACCTGTACTGCTAAGGAAACCCAATCCGCAGTCAAAGAAGCAACCCCTTCCCCTATTCCCACCCTCCATCACATCCCTGTTGATGCTGAAGTATTTGATGAGCACTTCTTTGACTATCTAGATGACTGGAACAGTAACTGCTTTGTCAAATAGTACTGACACCAGGATTGCATCCACAGAGTCCAAAAATGTGGAGCTCGCTATGTCTGGGGCATCCCAGAATACCTCTGGAAGGTCACCACTTCTACCAAACTTGCCGCCCTAGCAGAGGTCAAGAAAGAAAAGAAAACTCTACCCTTGGAGTACTCCAAATTCACCTCTGTCTTCGAGAACCCCAAAACTACCCTACCACCCCCATGAACTTACAACCATTCCATCAACCTGAAACTCTCATTCGAAGGTAAAATTGGAAAAATGTACCCTCTCTCCCCTAAAGAAAAAAAAGCTGCAGATGACTTCCTTGATGAACATCTAGTATCAGGAAAGATACACTCATCTAATTCCCCCCAGGCATCTCCTTTCTTCTTCATAGGAAAGAAAGATGGCGGCCTCTGACCCTGTCAGGACTACCAACACTTAAATCAATACACCGTCTGTGATGCCTACCCCCTTCCTCTCATATCTGATCTCATTGATAAACTCAAGAATGCTAAACTATTCACCAAGATGGATGTCTGCTGGGGATATAACAGAGACAGTGGAAGGCTGCATTTATTACCCACAGAGGACTCTTTGAACCCACTGTCATGTTCTTTGGACTCACCAACTCCCCAGCAACCTTCCAGAGGTTCATGAATAACTCCTTTCAGGATATGATGTCATATCCTAGACTTTCATCTCCAATCATCTCCACACATCTTCACTTCATTCCTCTTAGATTCTACTCTGCACCATCTTGGACTTACAACTCCAGTTACTTCTTTTTAGTCTTAGTCTTCATTCTTGTATAATATCTGTGTCTCACTTACAAGCACAGCTCCAGCTATGTTCCTGTCCTGTTTTCACTCCGATTATCTTTCTCCTGAATTCCCATCTTACTCATACTTACAAATCTGCACTGCTCTGTTTACTAATCTGCACTTTGACTCCAGTATATAAACTCCTGTACTCTGCCCTCTATATTTCCCTTGGTCTGAATATTAGTTTTATTCTCTCAATCACTCCCAATCAACTCTGGCCTCTGACCTCTGAGACCTTGACAGTCTACCTTTACCTCTCACTCATACTTGACTTCACCATTAGATGTTAAGTCTAACTCCATACTCCAATCCCCACAAATACTAAGGCAAGACTTATGACAAGGGTGCAACACATATGTTGAAGCCAACACCTGTCTGACCCCGAGTAACTCTGAGCCTTGGAGTTACTACCCCTCAAATACCAACTCTAACATATGATCACAGAGGAATGGCTCATCATCTACATGAATGATCTCCTCATCTTCCCAAATAATGCCAAAGAACACACCCTATGCACCCAGCGTGTCCTTGCATGAATGAAAGAATTAGACCTCCATTTGAAACTAAAAAAATATACCTTTGATGCCTCCGAAGTGGAGTACCTTGGAGTCATCATCAAACCTGGCATTGTCACCATAGACCCAGTCAAAACAGAAGGAATAGTGAACTGGCCCACCTCAATGAAACTCAAAGACATCCGTTCCTTCCTAGGATTCACTAACTTCTACCAATGATTCATCCCCAACTACACTAACATTGCATAACCCCTCCTCAACCTCCTTAAAAAGAACCTCCCCTGGCATTAAAGGAATTTACCTTCGACTGAATCCTCACCCTCCTGGACACCTCCAAACCCTTTGCCATCACAATGGATGCCTCCCTTATAGCCTCTGGGGGGATACTCCTCCAAACCAACCTAAATGGTGACTGGAAACCATGCTTCTATCTCTCCTAGTCATTTTCCTTGGCAGAACAAAACTATGACATTTATGACCATGAACTTCTTGCCATCATTCATTTCCTAAAAGCATGGAGACACTACCTCCATGGCTCTGCCCACCCAGTCACTGTCTTCTCCCATCACAAGAATCTTATCTACTTCCGCTACCCCCAACAACTCAACCATTGCCAAGCTCAATGAATGCTTGATCTGGCAGACTTTGACCTCCATTTCTCACATGTCCCTGGGAGGCTCCTCATTGGCTCTGATGCCCTCTCTCACCACCCCAATCATGGGATCACTGATTGGAACAATGATAATATGACCCTCCTCCCCAATAACCTCTTTGTTAACCTTATCTCTGCCAACCTCTCCTCACTCATTGCCAAATTCTCCAAAAGCAAACCCCCTTGTCCTGAACACCCTCAATGCCTTGAAAGGCAATCTTCCCCCCTCATTTAACTCTCAACTCTCTGACTGGCATTATGATGCCAGAATCCTTACCTACCAAGGTCATGTCTATATTCCCCCCAATCTCAACCTCTGCTGCTTTCTTGTTGTGTGATACCATGATTCCCTTGCAGCCGGCCATCTTGGCTACCTCAAAACTCATCAACTTGTTGCTGCTGAGTTCTGGTGGCCAGGCCTTGCCTCCTTTGTCCGCTCCTATATTGCTAGCTGCACAACTTGCCAGCAAAACAAAGTCAATATCCACCCTACTGTTCTCCCTCTCTCTCTGATCTCCTCCTCCTGCTCACACATATTTCAGCAGGTCTCCTGTGACCTCATCACCAACCTCCCCCTCTCTAGTGGCTATGACTCTCTGTTAGTCATGGTTGACCATGGCCTCACAAGGGGGCAATTCTTTGCCCTACTATGAAAACCGTCACTGCTGAAGGGGTTGCCTCCCTCTTTTTTCACAAAGTATACACTAGATTTGACCTCTATGACAAGATTATTTCAGACCAAGGCCCTCAGTTTGCCTCAGCATTTGCCAAGGAACTTGCCCACCTAATCAGCTACAAGCTTGCCCTATCTACAGCCTATCACCCCCAGACTGATGAAGAAACCAAACAAGTAAACCAAGAAGTTAAAACCTATCTTCGTATCTTCTGCCAAGAAAACCCTGAAACATGGTCCTGCTTTGTACCCATGGCAGAATTTGCTCACAATCACTGCCCCCACTTGGTCATCAACCAATCTCTGTTCTTTCTCATGATGGGCTATAAACCCCACCCCCTTCCCATCATTATCTCCAACACTAAACTCCCTACAGTTGAATCCTGCCTTGAGGCTCTCTCCCCAGGAAGAAGCCCTGGCTGCACATGAACTTGCTCACCAGACCATAAAATCCTGATCCTTCTAATCCTTCTCTCCATTCAAGAAAGGTGATAAAGTCTGGCTTAAAGCACGAAATCTGAAATGCAACCTATCCTCCCCAAAGTTCTCCCCCAAAAAAGAAGAACCCTTTCTAATCACCAATGTCCTATCTCCCTTATCCTATAAACTCCACCTTCCAAAGACTTGGTGAATCCATCCAGTCTTCCATGCTTCTCTCTTATCCCCTTATCATGCCACAGAAACCCACAGCCCCTGCTTCCCTCAACATCCACCTGACCTTATCAATGAAAAAGAAGAGTATGAAATAGAATGCATCTTACAACATTCCCACAACTCACAGAACAGGAAGTTCCTGATCCGATGGAAAGGATACACCACAGAAGAAGATTCCTAGGAATCAGAAACCAATCTAGGAAATGCCAAGCATACCCTAGACACTTATAAATGACTCTACTCTAAGGACTTCCCCAAGAACATAAGCAAACCACCCATCATTTGCCACACCTCCCTAGACATGTCTTTCCACTGCTGCAACTCTCACACCCCATCCTCTGCCCACCATGCTCCTACCAATATCACCCCATCCAACATCTCCTCTGTCACTGCAATCTCATGACCCTCTTCTCAATCTTCTTCTCTTGACACTCATGCTGGATGGGGATCAATTCCTTCTTCATTTCCTTGCCCTTCTGTTTCTTTTAGCCCTCCTTTTTCTGCTGTAACTGCCATCAATATACCTCTACATGCTCATGACCTATGAAGAGAAGACCCCCACAGCATCTACCTAGACAAGCTACATGCTCTAATCATTAACCCAAGGATGGCCATCCCTCTCACCACCCATATAGAGGATCGCTCTCTCTTTGAGAGCCTCTACCTATCTTACCTGTAAAATGAACAACTCTGCCTCCTCATTCTCCACCTTGTCAGACCTATGGAAGTCTCTGAGGAAATCAATTGCACCCAACTTCATCTCAGGCACCACTTACAAAATGCCTTCTACCAGCTCCAGGGCTTAGAATTCATAAAGGATGTAAACAGGTACAAGCAAGAAACCACCACTCAGAACATCACTACCACTTACAGAGACAACCCCTTTTCTAACCCCAGACTTACCACTTCTCTGTTCACCCAACCCCCCACTCCATCAGAGCAACTCTCCCCTCCTTCTATACCATTCACCCCTTCTGCATCATCCTCTCCCCTGGACCAAGCCAAGCTTGATCAACACTTTTACCATTGCAGAATGATGTCATGTCTGACTCTCCTCCTCCTCCTCCTCTACAGGCACTCACTCTTCTAGGTGCTCCATATGCCCTATTTCTCCTCCTCATGGCCAAACCTGTTGCAACAGACATTCCAACCTAGTCATTCTCCCTCCCCTGACCTCAACTATGATGACCCTATTGATACTAGCGGATATTCCAACATCACTGGAAGTCCCTCTGGGGAATACCAGGATCTTTACTAATAGTCTTCTGATGGTTCATCGACCTTAGTATAGGGGTAATGTTATGATTCTTTCTTTTCTTGTCTTATGTTGCTTTGTTCCCTTTGCTCCATAGTTCTTCCTCAGACTTACATCTTAGCTGTTTAAAGCCCTGTTAAGACCTTACCATCACTAGCTTACTAATCTCATCATTCCCATCGTGTCCACAGTACTTTAGTCATTTCTTTCTTGTCAGAGTCCGCTCCCTTCATACTAGGATAATGCATACTCTTCCCTTTTTGGTCTTATTGTGCCAGTTCTGCTCTTTGCCCAGGCCACCCCTTTTGTTATATAAACCCATGTCCTCTGCCTTGTAAACTCAGCTTAGATCTACTTGAAAATACACCTTGTCTTGTACCCTCTCAAAATTCCTTGATTGCTTGTTCTAAGCTCCAAGCACCTTTAAACTTTAGAACCCCTTGACTCTCTCCAGATAGACTTGGAGTCCTTTGACCCTCTTCACAACTAGCAGACTTGCAGTGGTTGTTTGAGGTATCACAGCTGTGCAGTGACCCTTGTTGTACAAGTCATCATTTGGTTCTACCCAGAGCAAGTGTAACACATAGGAGTATATACTGAGCTGTAGATAACCCTGACCTAATCCTACTGTAACCCATACCCATGCAAGAGAGAGAGACTCAGATGCACATGACATGTGGATGATCCAACACATTGTTGCATCATTGTCACATTCTCCTAGAGGTCTAGGACTGCAACTGGACCAATTAGGACCAGTTATGCCACATAGACCAGTCCATAGCCCCTGAACACATGGGAAAAATGATTTGTATGACTACTAAACATTATTCTACCTTCCTTAGCTACTACATACTACTCCTATAGACCTTAGAAATCCAATCACAGGATTAATAGTTATGACCATTTCTGGGTCACATGTCATTTTAGAGGGTATGTGACTACATACCTACCCAGATTCACTTATATAAAATTACACAGTAAGTATTATGGTTTCTACTAGTAGGATGAATTGTCCTATACAGTACTAGCTATATTT
>JBBPMZ010000642.1:0-11692 GCA_038090575.1 Tylopilus cf. pernanus | reverse complement strand
CATCACAATAGTCACAGTAGTGTTTCTACCAGACAGTAAGCAAGATATAGGTGGACGAAGAAAACAACTCACTGGCATGGTGCCAGTCGATGGACGTTGAGGAAGCAACTCGGGCTGCGCACTGAAACTTGAAATTCAAGACCGCTGATTAATCACACTCATTGTTGGATGGATCCCTCATCCATCAGCAAACCAACCTTTTTGAGCCACAGATTTCCCATGATTAGCTATTATGCATAGGCTTGTGAAGGCTACACAGACATAAGGGATCCAGGTAGACTATACAGGGCCATCACATTTGGTGGCTAGTAGAATGCATAAGATTTTATATACCTCAACAGGTATTGTAGGACACACAGGAAAGGCAGACTCTTTGTTCAGTAGACTAATAAAACCATATTTAGAAATGTACCGCAGTGTTATTCCAAGTCTACTAATACATAGTATTAAAAATACATCGCGATGATGCGTCGATCTTCTTGCCACAACGGATCATGGATATTGGCAAAATCAAAGCAATTTGAAGGGGAGAGAATGAGAGCAACGAGTGGCGGCGGCGAGGACAATGCGATAACTGCAGTGATGCAGTAATCATGTCGTTGTCGTTGTCGTCACCATTGCTGCTGCCAGTGTACAGGGAGAGAGACAAAACGAACGCGGTACGTGGATGAGACAGGTTGTCGCATCATCATTAATATTAAACCACGTCATACTTGTCCCGTTATGTCTCATGTGCGTCTTCAGAGCATCCTCATTGCTGGTTTTTGTGGGAATGGGGAACGAGCGGATAATGGTGATGGGACACGGATAGAGACGGTGGGGGGCCAGTGGGGTGACGGTGGGGTGACGGGATGCGAGTGGTGACAATGGGACACGAGTGAGGACGGTTGTGAGTGATGGCGATGGGACACGAGTGAGGACAGTGGGGGTCCTGTGGGGGTAATGGAATGCGAGTGAGGGTGATGAGACACGAGCGAGGACGATGGGGGGCCGATGGAACGCAAATGATGGCGATGGGACATGAGTAGCGGCGGTGAGACACGAATATGGACAATGGGGGGCCGGTGGGGACGATCGAATAGGAATGGGGCGATGGGATATGGGAGGGAGGGATGGCGGCCAGTGGGGAATGCGAATGATGGCGATGGGAACAACGTGATGAAGAGCAAAGCAATACCGAGAAGGGACAGGATGATGTTGGTAATGATGAACCCACGACGTTTATACAAGGGAGGTTTCGGTGTAGTGGCCGGGGGAGGGTCGACTTGCGAGGGTTGGTCTGGTTGAATGGATTCGGTAATGGGAGCTGCGGGGACGCCAACAGGAGTAGTGGCAGCAAATGAGTCGCTGGCCGGGTCAGCAAACGGATTTGCAACGCGATCGGCATCATCTACCGGAGGGACAGCATTTCCTTGAGATAGAGGTGAATAAACGCGAAAAAAAATCGAGAAAAACACGGCGAACCAGCAAGCGACGCGTTCGACGGGCACGCGATGAACTGGTCCTCCGAGTCATTCTCCGCAAATGTAGCGGGCCTGGCGTCGGGGACTTGCTCGAATGCGAATGAAAGAGGAGGGACATGAGGAGGAGCAATGGAGGGTGGGGGCGATAGAATGCGAGTAAGGGCAACGGGACACGAGTGGTGATAGAATACGAATGAGGCGATCAGAGGCGCCAGTGAGAATGGTGGGATGTGAATAAGAACGATGGGACATGAGTGTGAGCGATCGGAGATGGGTGGCCATGGGACAATGAGGCGGGTGGGGGCGATGAAGGTGAGGAATAAAAACCGATCCGAGAGTGATGTGATCGTAGCACTCACCTAATTTTCAATCCGACCTCCGCATCATACTCCCACTCTTCCTTTGCCTTGGTAAGCTTTCCCTCTTAGTTGCTGTTCCGAATCATGATGGGGCTCGTGGACAGCCTGAGTCTTGGGGGGTACGTTTTAGCGTTCGTTTGGTGACCAATCTTTGCTCACTGACCGGCTATTAGGGTAATGTATTGCTGACGATGGCGTACCGAGGATAGAAGTAAAGAGCGGAGAAGGACGATTCTGTCATCGTCATGTGGGGTAAGGTTACTTGAGCGCAAATCCTGAAAAGGTAGTCGAGGGGGTGAGAGAAGGCTGTTGATACTTGCAAGGGTTCACAAACGTCGTCCGCCAGCGGGCTGTGCATCGGGAGTCGAGTCGAGCTGATTGGAATGACAATAAGAAAAATGTAGGAAACGGAAACGTGAGTTGCGACAGACATTACACGCCAATTACACGTCAATTCTCGACCGAAATCCGGTATATGTACAGCCGTTGCCACTAGTCGCGAGACTTGCATTTTAAAACTCGGAGGTGCTAAGTATGAAGATACACACAACTGGTCCCACACGCCAAAACAACGTGGCCGAGCATAACAAGAATACAATAATGTTCTGGGCATATAATCAGTGTGCAATTGCACGCGAAGGACCTGCCGCGTGTGAGGTACGGACTATTTCGAGGTGCCATAGTGAATACTCGAGTAAAGGGTATTTAGATAGCAACAACTTACAGTCGTCATCGATACCCTCTGCATGGCCCGGATGACACACAGAGTCAGTGGAACCCAAAGACACAGCATAGTACCCACGCCTTCTCATCACCAAACGCACGCGCCCAACGTGATACTCCGCTTGGACGACCTTTCGTCGGGCTTGCTCGGCTTGCAGGCGGTTGTATTGGAGACTCAATAGGTCACGGTGTACGAGTTGGTCTGCGAGATGTTGCTGGGTAACAGATATGCCATAGTCACTTCGTGCGGCTGCTAATAACAACCAAGCCTCTGATGGATTACGCGGAATAGGTATTTCTTCGACGCAAGGCTGCCTCGATTCCTGCAGCTACTGTGTAAACGAATTCGAATGAGAAGGAACTGCGATCTACTCGCCGTGTCATGATCGTCGAATTCGAACGCTGGTTCAACAAACTCCGCCTTAGGGTTACGGGAAGAGTGGGATTTGGAAGACGGGGAATGCATCATCCGAAACTTGAATGCAGAGGTCGTAAGTTTAGCGGCCAGCCGCATGAACGCTATCGGAACTTGCCGATGTTAGTACAGCCGTGCCAGACCCAAAACCCCCTCGACCGAATTCATCAGAGTATGCCGAAAGCAAAGAAGAGGTTTCGCCGTGCTCAAAAACTTTCGTTCTGTCCTGATTGCGGTAAGCGATTCGCAAGTGAAGCAAACCTTCTCCGCCACATGAATCAACCTTCAAGTGGCTGCGGTTACCTCCACTCGCAAGCCCGTTTTTCGAGTGCTCCCATCCCGGAATTCAGCCAGTCTCCCCAACGACCTCGTCCCATATCACTTCCAGACAACCCCATTGATGTATTCGACTTTCAAGCCCAAGTTCCTTTTGACTCTGACTTTGACGGGCTTGGCTCACAACGGTCCGACTCGCCCATTGACCCGGACCCGCCCGGAGACGTTGAATATTTTCCTGGAGCATCCAAGGCATTTCCTGGAGGAAAGAAGTTTATGGATGAGTTTTTTTCTGACAAGTACGCATCGTTCCGACAAGATAATGTATTCTATCCTTTTGCTTCTCGAGAGGATTGGCAGCTCGGATCCTGGCTCCTACGTTCAGGATTGAGTATGGCAGAGATAGACAACTTTTTGAAACTGGACTTGGTCAGTTTTTTCTCTTACTCGCTTCCCGTGATCTGATACGTAGCTTTCTTTGACTAGATCAAAACGCTTGCGATCTCGTTCCGGTCTGCGAGGCAACTTCGTCTGCGTGCTGAGATGTTACCATCGGGTCCACAGTGGAAATCTATCCCGATCCGTCCGTCAGCGCCGACCAAGCGTCCAATCAACCTGTACTATCGGGACCCGATAGAATGCATTCAATCGCTGCTCAGTCATCCTGCCTTTGAGCGCCATATATCATTCGTCCCTCGCAAGGTTTGGTCAACCGCTGCTCGGGTGGTTCGCGTGTACAATGAGTGGCTATCCGGAGATCATGCCTGGGAGCTACAGGTACGTACCATCAGTTGACTTTTTCATTCGCTAATTTTCAACCATAGAACGACTTGCCACCTGGTGCTACACTATTAGGTGTCACTCTATCCTCCGACAAGACAAACATATCCATCATGTCCGGCAACCGCATGGCCCATCCGCTGCTAATCAGCCTCGCCAATATCGACAAAGACATCCGCAGTAAGGGCTCACTTCATGCCCACCTCCTCCTCGCACTTTTACCAGTTCCCTCATTCACTCATTCGAAATCTCGAGTCCGCAGTCTTTTATCCGATAGGTTATTTCATAAATGTCTGGACCTCGTCTTACAACCCTTGAAGATTGCAGCATCTGTTGGAATAATGATGAGCGATCCCACGGGAAATTTGAGGTATTGCTATACGCCCCTCGTCGGACATATTGCCGACACCCCTGAACAAGGCCTCTTGGCATGTACGAGCCCAAAATCATCACCAATATCCACTGCGTCCCACAAGCAATTCGGCGACGGTATCCTCCATCCCCTTCGCACTGGCGCCAGGACGATGAGCAAGATCCGCGAAATGTGCGAGCAATGCAATCCCGACGACTATATTCAATTCCTCAAGATCGCAAAGTCTTTTGGCCTAAATGGCGTCGACGAACCTTTCTGGTTCGATTGGCCTCTATCGAGTCCGGGGAGATTCCTCAGGCCAGAATGCCTCCACCACTTCCACAGGTTTTTTTTTGATCATGATTTACAATGGTGTGTCGTCGTTGTCGGTGATGAGGAGATCGACTATCGTTTCTCGCTTCTTCGGACGTATGTCGGATACCGTAGTTTCAGCGAAGGTGTATCCAAATTGAAACAGGTAACAGGACGCGACCACCGTTCGATGCAGCGTTACATCGTCGGCGTCATTGCTGGGGCAGTTCCCCCACAGTTCCTTCGCGCTATTCGTGCCCTCATGGACTTTCGATATCTCGCACAACTCCCCTCTTTCGACGATCACACGTTGCATCAATTGGAAGCAACCCTACAAACATTCCATGATAATAAAGATTCTATCATCGCTGCAGGCGCCCGTTCCGACCATTTCTATATTCCCAAGCTAGAACTCTTGCAGCACGTTGTACCTTCTATCCGAGATTCCGGCGCCGTTATCCAATGGAGTGCTGATGTTACAGAACATGCTCACGTCACGGAGGTTAAGAGACCTGCGCGTGCTGGGAATAATCAAGACTACTATTCCCAGATCGCTCGACACCTCGATCGCATGGACAGGTGTTTTAGATTTGACCTCGCCACGTCCATCGCATCCACGCTTGCAGCAGGTAGTGAGAACTTTGAAGACGAACACGAAACAAACGAAGAAGACCACGAGCCGGATGAAGAAGCACAAAACCTGTTGTATTACCATTCACCGACACGTAAAGTGGTTGATTATTTTGAAGTTGCTTGCGCGCTCG
Organism: Tylopilus cf. pernanus; assembly: GCA_038090575.1. Taxonomy (NCBI): domain Eukaryota; kingdom Fungi; phylum Basidiomycota; class Agaricomycetes; order Boletales; family Boletaceae; genus Tylopilus; species Tylopilus cf. pernanus. Next base: position 6,248 of record JBBPMZ010000642.1, on the reverse strand, counting down.
CTCACGACGGACGTTCTAATGTTCTGAAGCCACTACGTACTTTTGCGTCATCTACGACGGCTATTCATCTCTCCATCAAGCCTTCATTACGGACGACCATTTCAGAAGCCTCGGAAACCTTTGGACTCCCTGATCTTCCCGACGCTATCTCTCGGTATCTTGATCGCCGTTCAAATGGCGAACCGCACACCATCTCGGGACGAAGGCGGGCTAACGCATCACATGCAATCCACTCAGATAGAATGCATGTCTGGACGAAAATTCGACTCCAAGAGAGGACTTGCCAGTGGAATACTTTTGATCCCAAATCCGTAGAACCTGCTCAGACCCTCGTCGTCATGCCTCCTTCGGAGAGGTACCCTTCCGGTTGCTACGATTGTGCCGTTGCTTCTGAGGCTGCGGATAGTGATTGGCCGGCATGGGGACTCACAGGTTCATTGGCTTTTTGATAAGTTTAACGAACCTTTACTCACTAGAAATTTTCAGGACATCTAATTGTTCAACTTCGTATTGTATTTTGCCTACCCAGCACAGAATTTCTTGTATACGTTCAACGGTTCGATCATCCACCTACCCCCGATCCGGCCTCTGGCCTGTACCGCCTGAAACGTGCCACGAGAAGAGACGGATCACGCGTTGGAGATGTCATCCCCTTATCTCAAATCCGTTCGCCCGCCCATCTGATACCGTGCTTCGGTAAAGCAGCAAATCCGCGCTTGAATTCGCATTCAAGCTACGAACTCTCCACGGACTTTTGGTTGAATAGATACTGGAACAAGCATTTTTTCTACTCTCTCATGCCAAATACCGCGTAGTTTATATACCGCATCAATATCTTCGACAATTGTCAGTCTTGTGTCAGTGTGAAGCCGCCGCGGAGTTCCGTACCTCGTAGCAATTCATGTTGAATTCGTGTTAAGTACGCTTCTTTACTAGTGTTGAGTGCTGAATGCGTGCTCATACTCCCCCTCCTCGGAATGCGGTTACGTCTTTATCTCTTACACCCTATCGACTAAAAACTGCGTCTATCCCAACCTCGGCAAGGATCTACAGTGCAGTGCCACTCAAACACGACCTCACCAACGAGTTGGAAGACGCCACGATTGTGGAACCAGACGCAAAAAAACCCAGACATCATTATGTACTGCACCCCTATGAGGATCTTCCCCCCCACCAGCCAGCTCCAGACCCATCCACTGTAATACACGATAATCGACCGCTTTACCACACCGCATCCAAATCCTGGGACCCAGCCCATCTTCCTCATATCCTCCGCAATCCTACGTCCGACTTCAAAGAGTCCGGTTCTGCACTTGCGGGAAACAGTGGACATGGCAGAAAAAACACGAAAGGCAAAAAAAAGAAGGAGAAACGCCGCAGCCTGACAGTCACGAGGAAGTACCACGATGTCGACGGTTCCATTGTGACGGAGACTCGGGAGGGTACATATCTACCGAAGGCTGGGTCCGAGGAGCAGGAGGTGGCGACATGGCTCAATAACATTGTGGCTTACATCCGTACGTCTTGTTCCTCTGAGTCACAGCCTGCAGATGCCGGACCATCAAGTCGGACGAGAGGGAGCACGGCCCGTCTGGGGCGTATGCAACGTCGTTGGTCGGCAGATTCCTCCACCAAACTGCAACGTGTCGAGGAAACCGACTTGCAATTGAAGCCCGATATCGCTCTCTTACAACCAGACGAACACAATGAAGCCAGCTGTGACTTCTCTTGGCGGAACCTTGCATCGTTCATAGAGCTCACCTCCGACGAATACTCTCCTCGTCTACGACTGCAGCTCACCAAGTTGGCATACGCAATATTCATCGCACAGCCTGGCCGCCGCTTCGTCCTCGCACTGTCGATTGCAAACCAACTACTACGTCTACACGTCTTCGACCGAGCTGGGGCCACTCATTCTCGCGGGTACAACATCCATCGCTACCCGTCCTTCCTTGTTCGTATACTCTATGTCCTTTCCATCGCCCCCCCCGAATGCATCGGTTACGACCCTACCCTCTCCTTTTCGACCACAATCTCTCGTATGAAGCGTTTACGTGCCAAGCCGTTCGTCATCGTCAACGGCAAAAAATATGTCATCGAGCGTCTACTTTTTTATAGCGAAATGATCCGCGGCCGTGCTACTCTCTGTTTCGTTGTCATTGATCCTACGAACGAGAAACGCTACGTCGTCAAAGACTGCTGGACCCGCGCTGGTCGGACAACAACGGAGGAGGATATGCTGACGCGAATGAGAGAGAAGGGGTTAACGCATGGGGTCCCCGTTCTCGAGGGAGCATGGACGGTCCATATCCAGGGGAAAGTTGATTCGACGGATCTACGACGACCAAGCTACTTGTTCAAAGATGGCTCCCTCCCTCCGGAAACTCGAATTCACCGCCGCTTACTCCTCTCCCCCGTGGGCGAACCCTTGACGCGTTTTTCGTGTAAGCAAGAGCTCCTTAGTGTCCTCATCGATATCGTAGATAGTGAGTTCATTGCATCTCGCACGGAGATGATCTAATATACTATTTCGTTCTCAGCCCACGAACGACTAATCCAAATCTGCGGTATCCTTCATCGGGATATCAGCGTTAACAATATCCTAATGTACTACTTTGATGGCGCTTGGCCATCTCCCGCCGTTAAGGACAGCGAATCCGCGTTCGATCTAAAGCTAACCCGAAGAGAGGAGGTTATCCGGCAACGTGGGTTTCGTCGCGGTCTCCTGATCGATTTCGATTACGCAAAGCTTGTGGATGGGACGATCGGTGCGTCTGTTGGGGAACGAACGGTGGGTTATGTTTAAATTATAATTTTGTGACGCTGTGTTCACTATACTGATAGGGCACCATCCCTTTCATGGCGATTGACATTCTAAAGGAATATGCTACGGCAGAAGGTGGTATCGTGCAGAAACCCAAGCACGATTTGGAATCCCTTGTCTATATCCTCGTCTGGATATGTGTTCTTTATGGAGACCCACGAGTTAGCAGTGGTCCCCGTGATGCCCATGCGACGTGTTTGAGTTCGTGGATTAGCCCAAAATCTCTAAAAGAGATTCGGGACCTTGCAGTTTTCAAATTCGGCGACCTGCACATACGAGTCCCGCTCCAAGAGTTCACAGAATATTTTCAAGATCTTAAGGACACCACGGGATTACTCTTTGACTCTATCCTGCAAAGCTACTCTACTGATGGGCCCGAACTCAGTCACGCCGCGATCAAGAAAATCCTCCTCGATGGATTCTTTTCCGTGGAGGAGCCCCTCTTGCAGAATAGCCAACGATTCGAAACCGGAATGAAGCGTAAAAGGGGTGGGGATGAAGTACAAACAGATAGCTGAATAATGCCACTGCGACTAATCCAACTATCACTCCGCGTAGTAGATACTCTTTGTATCCTAATAAGTATGAGGCTGTACAGTGTCAGAATTACTGCCTCCGCGACAAACGTGACTCACAGTACTCAATGAATGACAAACTCAACGACATCCATGGCTAGAACCGAGGGCCTAACCGTGATCGTTGGGGTTCTTAGAGGTAAGCAGGTCACCTATCGCGACGGGACACGGACAACGTGTGTTTTGACTCATTCTGGCGGGTCCATTATTTAAGCGTGACCGTCTGGCACCTCTCCTGCCGACATTGCGATTTTCTCTCATTCGGACCACGCTCATACTCTCCCCCATGGCGAAAAGCACGAAACAGAAACGAGCGGTCGAGGCTACCCCCGCGTCCGAGACTCGCAAGAAATCAAAGACGAGCCTGAGTAACAAAGAATGCGTTGATAGTGAGCAAAGAGCTGGATCATGACGATTCCTACTCACCGACGAATGTAGGCATGGATATTGACGCTACGCAGGTAACCAGGAGGTCTGGTAGGTCGAACCTCGGGAAAGGTGGGCAAAAAGCCCAGTTAGAGAACATCGAACGTGTCCAAGTCCAACGTTCTGCGAGGATGTCAAAACTTGATGTTGCGACTCTGAACGAACCCTTGAATCCCATGGCTCCTGTCGCTAACAGTAGAGACTCGACGACAACTTCTGCTGACACGGTACGCAATGCTTCCAAACCTGCCAGATTATTAAAACTTTAGACAGGTTCGCACTGACTCCCATTCGCACCCGAGCGCTCGTCAGCCGGGTCTTCCTACTTTTCAGCCATCAGTGCAGGGCTCACGGTATGGTTTCGGTGTCCATGGGCCTGAAGGGGGGTCTGCAGTAAGTTCACGACTATCAGACTGATCGAGTTTACCTGACACGACGTTGAAGGCATCTCTCTCTCGTGGTCGATTCCCCGCAGTATCTACGTTCACTCACGCTCGTTATGGATCAACGCCCGCTGCATCTCGCTCAGGTTCTGCCGTGCCCACTTCTCGGGATGGGTCTGCACCGCCTACTTCTCGGGATGGGTCGATTGCACCTATTTCTCATTCTGGTTCAACTCACCCAACCTCACGCAGTGCATCTATCCCACCGATTTCTCGCAGTGCCACTTCTCGGGTCGAATTCACCCCTTCGCCGCTGCCGTTGAGGTCTTCGCAAATTGCCCAGCGAACACGCGTTCCATTCGCTGGAATACACTCAGCACATGGTGTAGAAGACACGACACGCGAGAAGCGTACGAGGCAGCCGTCTTACTCTTCGCACGATCTTCGAAACGATGACGATACCCGAGGCTCACGAGATGATCTCGATATTGACGAGCAATCGCCCGACGAGGATGATCGGCTCGCCGAGCAAGCACTGCATGGTGGCGATCCTGACGTGCAGCGTCATCACAGCCTTTTCGACGACAGTGTTATCGGTAAGTCGCTTATCACTTAAAGCCAGCTGGCTAACGGTAGCACAGACCCGGTTCTACTCGCTGGGCACCCCTACAACGGTGATACTGGAGGTACCGTGACCGTTGCAGACTTGTATTGACATGCGTTACTAACCACTATTTAGCTGTGCTCGACCCTTCCGAGGACGACGCACGTATGGGTAAGCCATCATGTGTTATAAAATGAGTGACTTATCCGGGCCATGCCAGATCTACGCGCGCAGGAACACGCAAACGGTGGGGATACTTACGATGTGGTTACCGAACACCATCAGCGCAATCGTTTCCCCCGGGCACCGGATCCGTCGAACCTACGTAGCGTGCGCCTCCAGCAAGGGAATTTTTCTTCCGGCAGCCAGTCCCGCTCCGGAGGGAATATAGAATCGTCTGTTCAAGTTTCCATTCATGTTCAGCAGTCTCATTCCAATTCCACTTTTGACAGCCGGTCTCGATCTGAGGAGTCTTCCGTCCCCACCCAAGCCCCGTCTTCGGATGACCCACCGGGTCCTTTAACAGGTTCCGCCACCAAGTTCCGCTCTTACCCGCACAAGTTCCGTGAAGTCATCGAACGTGCAAAACAGATTTCTCAATGCGAGTGCGCATTAGTGGACCCTTTCCCCAACCGCGCAGATTTTCTTGACAGAAAGAGCGGCGAACATTTCACTGAGGCCATTCTTGAGTGTCAGCATGTCCCAAAAGGTAAGCAGAACGTTATAAACCGTCAACAATCTATTTTATGAATAAACACTAGGATACTGGCCGCAATATAAGAAAGATCTTGGGATACTTGTAAGTCTCATCCTTCACGGTATTTGGTCACTAATTGGAATTCGTAGCTATGGGAGGCGTTAATGACATGGCGCTCTACACTAAAAGCTAAGGCGCGTGAGGTTGTCCCACGCTTTTACGAGCTGAGTGAAGATCAACCCCCGGAGATCAACAAAACAAACGCTGAACGTCTGATTCGTGGATCCGCATTCACTCGTGATGGCGTCGACGAACAGGTACGCCAAAGCAAATGAAATATTTGTCATTGATGGAAGGCTCGCAGGGCTCCACGAACAACATGGCTTCCCCTGCGTTGGCCTCCCTCATTACTTCGTTCTTTTACACTGGCCCGTCGGCCCTCGGAGTCCTGTTTCCTGAGGTTTTTAGTCGCGAGGTGCCTGAAGTGACGGTCTGTTTCGCGGCCACCGCGGTATGTATTGGTATCGAGTGGTGTCGTCTTTTGATATTTGTTTGTCAGCTCCGTGCCGCCATTGATGAGTATGTTAGTATCACCGGGGCTCGCCAAGATCGTGTTGACAACGAGGGGAAAGGAACGTTGACTGGGTTACTTACCGACTGGGTTGCTTAAAGAGGCAGGTGGTGGTTCGAGTTCAAGAAGGATTAAAAGTCCTATTCATACTCAGCTCTGTGGCGAGTT
>JBBPMZ010000641.1:0-11692 GCA_038090575.1 Tylopilus cf. pernanus | reverse complement strand
GGTATCATTCTTATGTTAATTGTATCATTGAGTCTATATGACAATAAAGCCTTATCATTATATTTCATATTTATATAGATGTGTCATTACTATCTAGGAATATCTGTTCCTTCCCAATTTCCTGATGAGCCGGATGTTGGGTGGCTCAATGGAGAAGATGGCATCAAGATCCGAAGGTACCTGGAATGCAGCCTTGGGATCGGTACGAAATTGCTGTATAAATGACACAAGGCCACGAGCGGTCGTATTGACTGAAATTCCCTGCACCCTCCAAATATCTTGTACTTGGCAACTTTGTCAAATAGCTACAGAAACCTCTGCAAAGCTACGAAATTCCGGAAGCTCAGAGGGATGATATTGGGGACGGTAGGGCTGAGTCTGTGCTGCACTGCTGTTCCAAGCTCGTCCATGGCCTATATCACTAGCAGCATCAATGGTTGAGTTGCAGGCAGAACTAGGGAAGGAAAGGCCAGGGAGCGCTGTATTGACTGAGAAGAGTGGAGACATTGATGAACAAGAAGACGCAGGAGAAGGAAGACGAGCACTTGTGGCAGAGTTGCTACTGGAGGCAATGGCTGGAGAGAGAAGTAAGGAACATCCCGCACTGTCGTGATCTTCAACCAATGGGAGATCCATTGTGCTACTATGGCTTTCCACCAAATGAGGCTGGGGGCAACCAGAGTGACAGCTGATTGGGCCAGGGATTCCAAAATGAAGACGGTGTAGCAAACGCTCAGCAAAGCATAAATGCTTCTCTGAGGAGGTTTCTCCAGGAATAGGACCCTTGATAGGGCCTTCTTTGGGACCTAAAATTGATTAGATTGATGAAGTTCAAACGTAACAACACTTACAGAGAAATAAGACACCATCTGTTATACCACAAGGATGGACGACACGTTTGGCGAGCTGTGAGACAAGCTGATACGTGTAACGATTCCAGCTGTTATCAGAGTGGATGTGTAGTTGTCGTGAACTTGCTTTGCTACGGTTTCCTGGCTTGAGCACTCGAAAAGGTAGACGTGTGTACTGAATTCGGCTTTCACGGTTCTCCTCGCCAAGAGGAAGGTCAAACGAGAGGTCTTGATATGGTGGGAACTCCAGTAACCCCTCCTGCATCATTTGGTGAACAGCTCGGTGAAGCTGATCCACTACAACTTCAGAACCCCTTGAACATGAAAGGGTAAAACGCCGAGTGCAACCGAATTCACTGAGGTAACGCATGTGAGTTGCAAGTTGTTCACCCTCAAAGAGGGGAATAGCGGAGGTATCAAGGACACCATTGTCCTTGAAGATATCAAGAACACCATCTGGAAGTTCATGGAGCTACATTGATCATTAGAAAGAATAAGTGGACTTCCAAGGAAAACCTCACATCATGTGGAAGCATAACGATTTCAATCTGAATTGCAAGAAGAGCATGGCTGCGAGGTTGCGTATGCGTAGGATAGGGACGGCGAGACAACACAGTACGATTTCTTGCTCTACTAGTGCCATTTACAGTATGAATGGGGGGACGCGCTTGTGGTACACCAGAAGGGGCTGGAACATTACCCAAAATGCGCATATAGGGAGTAACTCCTGATGACACCAATGGGGGCTGATATATCGGCATCGCTGGAAGGGTGGATGGTGTAGTGACAGGAATAGGAGGGCGAGTTGCAAGTGAGGGAGAGGGAATACTAGGTGAGATTGAAGAACGATCTGAGTGAGGAGTAAATGATGGAGGTGGCATTGCACGAGTCCCCAGAGGCTGGCTACATCACCAGCGATCAGGAGAGAAAATCTTAACCAACAACAAACACACCTAGACGGTAGGGGGAGGTGTTGATTATAGCTCCCTCCACATTGGCATTGTTGCCTAAAGTGATGAATCTAACAGGGACGAAGGGGTTATAGCACTGCAGAAAAAGAGGAGAAAAACTCACCGGTCTGGATAAAGGAGTGAATGCAAAGCAGCTTCTAGCAGGCAGCCCGCCGCGAGGAGGGAAAACACGTGGGGGGGTATACCATGAGCGACACCATCATGGTCACAATGACATTTTGACTACAGAAAGAATCAGCGACGAGGCTGCAAATGGCCTTGGACCAATTACCTGATTGTCACCTTCATCAAGAGGGGTGAATTGAGTGCATTCCCCAGGTGGACAAACAGTACAGGATGACATTGTAGCGAGACGAGATGTGATAAGGGAGACGAGGGAGATGGGGAGAAAAAAATAGTGAAGCAGACGGTTATCAGTAGAGAAAACAAAAATAAACAGCAACGTATATAACAGTAGATAAAACATTGAGGAAGCAATGCTATTTATGGATATATGAAATCTACATAGGTAGTTCTACAAGTGTGATATCTGAAAATGGTAGTACTGTACGATCTGTCAATGTCACCTCCTGCTTTTTAACAGCAACTGATGCAAATGAATAAATCCCCCCTTTCAATGGTCCACGAGTGACAAGACACTGTTGCTTTTTGGATTTGGGTGCAGCAACGGAAAGAAACATAACCGGGATCGAAAGTGTCTCACGTTTTGCACCAGCATTGTGGCCTGGAACCCACACGGCAACTTCTCCCGGTGCGACCGGACCAGTAGGCAGACGGAAGCGATCAGGCAGAAGGGTACGTGCAATGCGATCAGCATATGATCCGGTTTTGAATCTTGAGGAGATGCGAAGACATATGTGGTGTGTGGCAAAATGTGGCATAAATTGGTCGTCCATCAGCCACGAAAGCTCACCTGAAAAGAGAAATTAGGCTAAGTCTATAAAAACGTAAATAGAATGTACCATAGTTTGCAGGAGCGCTGATTTGCAGTGCATCCTCAGCGGTAATGCTCCATGCAGGATCTTCATTACTGGACCTCGGAAGCGACTGGTGGCGGGGTGGGCATCCAAGCACAAGGTTTAAACGACTTTCTGATCATATGATTTATGGCGTCATGCAAGCGCAAAGGAATCACACTGCCAGACAGCAGTTCACAGTCTCTAAAAATATCAATGTAGATATGTACATCAGATTATTGCGAACTTACTCAGTCACAATATGTTCGTTGTCGATATCAAACTCACCCTCCTGAAGGGCAACCCTTGACTTTGACCTTCCAAGTGAGCGCAGTGTCCCATTCCGTCCCTTTTTCTCTCCACTAATGACCCACACTGTTTTACCGACCGCAGATTGAAGCTGAGTACGGCGTGCCAAATGCGTACAAAACTGAACAAAAACTTCATGCTACAATTATCATTGTATCAATCAATAAAATTGAATGAAAAACTAGAGAACGCACCGTTCCAGAAGTCTCTGTCTCGAGGGAGACACGGTTTTGATAAGAAGAGATGGACTTTACCACTCCTTTCTCACCACACAGAGACCCGCGCACTACTTGAAGTGTGTCTCCGATGCAGACATCAAATGCAGTGGATGGGTGCCAGGTGATGTGGATAGGTGGAGTCGTCGTGACCATATTACGAGGGAAAGGAGATAAGGAGACCACATCACCGATGACATCTTGTGATGAGCCAGTGACCCAAAAATACGACTCATCCAGAGAGTGAATGATACCCTTGTGACCAGCAGAAGGACCGAAGTACACAAATGCGGAATCGCCGATCTGTGGTTCTTGCACCTGAGGAGGAGTGGGTGGTCGAAAAGCTTCGGAGATTGCTGAGGGCTGTAGTACATGTTGTCGATGATCAGGCACAAAGCTCTCGAGATAGGCAAACAATACAGTGATCTCAAGCTGATGGGCTATATCAATACTGATCCTTGAAAGCATCCAAATGCTTACCTCGTCGACTTCCATGTTGGAATCAGGACAGAAATGGATGTAAAGATCTTCTTCTACCTCCACCACAGCACCTTGGACCCCTTTCCACTTCCCTGCTACGACTCGCACAAAATCTCCTGGTCGAAAGTGACGATAGACGTTGGAGAAAAGGGTGGCAAATTCCTCCCCTCTGTCGAGCAGCAAGTCGACAGTATCGTCCTCGTGTTGCAATGAGAGGATGACACCTCTCTGGTCCTGCATTTCGCCCTTCTCAACCCTGACCCGATCACCTTCGTGCCAATGCTGTGTGGAGAAAAAAAAGATGGGAGGAATAATGTGTCGAGGGGTGATCCCTGCGAGGATGAAGAGTTCAAGGTCATCAAGACAGGGACGTGGGTCTGGGGTAACAGACCCGGGACGGAGTTGGACAGTCAATAACCTGGCAGACTGATATTCCCTTCCATGACATCTGTAGTGTCGCAATTCAGGGGAACCGATGGTCAAAACGTGATAGCCATGGAGCGTCGCTAGATCAGAGTCGAACAGTTCCGGATGGCATGTTTGATCTGTGTCATATGGACGCTGGAGAGGGACGACGAGCGCACTAATGAGTTCGTCTTGAGTGTAAATGAAGGCCAGGGAGTGTTTATAGAGGCCATGTTGAATGCAAACCCACTTAACTGGGGATGGCATATTCTTGGTTTCAAAGATGAGAGCGGCATCGAGAGGGGGGATGAGGTGTATCGGAAATGGAATGGTGGAGTGGGAGGGTGGGATTGCCGCACGAATTTCAGGTAGATTGTTGGATCGAACATACAAGCGCTGAGGTTTGGCCCGAAGGAAACGTACTTCAAAGTTTTGCTGCTGGAATGCAGACTCGAGGAAATGGCGAGTTGTGGCTGTCAAGGGGTCAATATCGAACCTCAAATCTATAGAACGAACAACTCACTACGAAAACAGTCGATCCTGTATGTAGACTGAGCTACTGACCGGTTTAAATGATCACCTTGAGGAGATGGGAGAGGAGATTGTCTTGTTGGCGGTGGTGACAGAGAGGACCGCCGGTACCTGCTCGTGATGTGATCGAGCACCATGTTGAAATGGTGTTTTCCGGCTGGCTGGACTGGCTGTGGAAGTTGGATCGATCAAAATTCCCCCTTGCTCTCCTCGGATGTTTCTTCACTCTCTCGAACCTCAAGGTCAAGAAACCTCAAGGTTCGACGACAGTGTTGCCGGGGGGAAGGGCTTGCCATAGCACGGCGTTTGGCTGGGCAACGAGCGGGGCTGGGTCCTGGAGATGGAGGGAGGGAGGGGGTCAGAGATGTCGGATAGGTGATTTGTGAGAAAAGAACGCAGAGCCACCAGTTGTTCAGGCTCTGGAGGCGACTCAGACGGCAGTGGACCCTCTGGTGGAGGGGAAAGATTTAATTGGGTAAATGTGTTAGTGGATAGAACGAGGCTACGTACCTCGTTGTGTAGCCCATCTTTGCTCGATGTATGCTAACCCATATGCATCATCGTAAAGACAATCGACGACATCGAACCAGTCATCTTCAACATAATCCACAAGCCCCTCGAGAGCTGTCCAGAGGCGTAAATCGGACCATCGTTCGGCAACGAATCTTCTAAGGAGAGGAAGCCCTGGATTCATGCGTGGACAGATAGGAAAATCGACATTTGGGGCCATAGGGCTGAAGGACGCTGAAAGAAAGATGAAACGAATCAGATCAGAAAAACAGCGGATGGAGAATCTTACTGTAGTGTTTATGGTGTGGTCGGATACGTTTCAACGCCTCGTGGTGACCCCATTCCGAAGTTACCCGACCATCGGGCCTAGTCACTTTTTAACACTAATAACATGTGGAGCGCGAACATTTACACCCACTAAGCAAAGACATTATCCACCGTTCATTTGTTTTACTAACTTGAGAACACTTGAATTATTTCTCACTGCGCGATGCGACTATACTACAGCTACAACTAATACACAGTGTGTACATCTTATGTGAGGGAGGATGGTAATGGGAGAAGAAAGGGAGGCGTTTACGAAGAGGGCGGGTATATAAACTGGATGACTATTTCAAACTCCGATCGAACAGCCATGTGACTCACGTGACCTGTGTACGGTCATGTTTTTTTTCGCTGGCCAATGTTTTTTTTGCTAGCTAATGTTTTTTTTGTTAATCAATGTTTTTTTTTCGTAGACAACTTTTTTTTTCACGGCGTTTTTCTTTTATCGTGTATATTTTTTTAAAACTGATGTTTTTTCTTTCTTTTCGGGTTATTTTTTTTTCTCAAACGTGTTCTTTTATTTATGTCCAGTGGCGCTCCCCAAACCAGTGTGTACCTCAGAAAGGGGACACAAGTGAGACCTACAAGATGTCTAGCAAACACATGACTTGAAAGTGTTGAATGCATCCTTGGATGAATAGGGTCAGTCAGGAAATTTTGGCAATCACCAAGTCCAACACCGAGCCAGTATTCCCACGCCTTGACTCATTTTGGTCCCATCGGGTAGGGATCGCGACATTACGCAGAACTTTGCTGAATAAATTCATTGCAAACTTAAAAGACTCAAATACAAGTACGTGCTATGTAAGACGAGTGATGACAAGCCCAAGGAATCTGTCATCTGTTGTGAAAGTTAGTAAGGACTCACATTTACTAGAGCAATATAATTACATTGACATACTCCGCTCGAGTCCACGCCACCATGAGAGCAGTCGTACAGCGCGTCGCGTCTGCATCTGTCACCGGTAAGCAGTCCAGATCAACTTGAACCACAACGACCTCACGCTCCACAGTCGATGGCAAAATGATCTCGAGCATATCAAAAGGATTGATGGTCCTCGTCGGCATTGGCATCGGTACGCACACAACCTCCACCAACTCAGTGCTCATCGATGCACGCCGATCGCGCAAGGCTAGATGATACCCCCGAAGACATCGACATCCTCACTAAGAAAATGTAAATATGATGTGATTTCACGATGACCCATGGGACGACCTGAGCCCAGGCTGATGGTACACTGGCACGGTAGATTATCCCTCCGCGTCTTCTCAGACGCCAACGGCGCAATGTGGAAGACTAGCATCAAGGACATCGCGGGCGAAGTCCTCTGCGTATCCCAGTTCACGCTCATGGCCAACACTGCCAAGGGGAACAAACCGGATTTTCACAGGGCAATGGTACGTCCCTCCGCCTCTGTCCGAGACATTCCCTCGCCCTTTCGCATAGACTCATTGGACGCGTGGACAGTCCGCGGAGACGTCGCGTCCATTGTATGACATATTTCTGACCAAGATGAAGGAGCTCTACATTCCAGATCGCATCAAAGGTATTTTGGCACTGGAAATTTTGCTGATGTGGTGACTCAGATGTGCAGACGGCCAGTTTGGTGCCATGATGGATGTGAGCTTGACAAACGAGGTAGGTGTCGTTGCATCCTACAATATGGGGGCTGACGATGCATATAGGGGCCTATCACTTTCAACCTCGATACAAGAAAATTTGAGTATGTCGCGACTCTCAGCGGTGGCGACAACAAAGGAGAGAAGGGTCAAGAGTAAATCGACCTCTACTTCTGGTGGAGAGTCGTGAGAGGCTGCCCTGAGTACTTTACTGCGGTGAATCCTTCGGAGTCTGGTGTATGGGATGCATCATATTGTATTGCTTTTATGCAGTACCCTGACCATGCGGCATGTGCGCACTGGACAGATCGCAGATCGAGAAGTACTGATACTCGGGCAAGAGGGTTATTGGTGAGCTGGGAGTGGAAAAACATCAAGTCACAGCGTTTCTCCAACGAGGCCAACGATTGTCTTAGTTCTCCAACGAAACCTTCTGTCCGCGCCTCTCCATGGTCCGGCCCATCGTCGCAAATTAAGAACCTCTTCGTGGAGGGCTTTTCGTAATGCCTGCGAGGAAGTGACCATTACGAAAGAAAGTCCAGTGTCAAGGTTTGCGGACCGTGAGTTGAGGTTCGTCGAACCAAACATGGTTAGCGACGGAAGACTGTCGGGATAGCCAAATGCCTGCCGAATGCTAAGATCCTGATGCGGCCAAAGAGGAGTGAGACTACCTTTGGCATGGTATGTCCAGCCTGCCAGTGGTCGTTCCCATTCTAAAAGGGTGACAGCATCGTCGTGGTAATAGGAGAGGCGGCCAGCAGCCCGAACAGCACGCATGAAATTCTGCTCCAGTAAAGTGTAGCTTCGGGAATGAGGCCGGGCAATCCGCAGGATCCGTAGAAGCCATTAGCCTGGTGTGGTTAGCGAGAAAAGGAATGAAAAGAAATATGAAAGTACCTTTGGGCTAGCGGCGACTTCGCAAGCGGCAGGCATCCTGGTAGGGTTTGTAAAGGCCGAAATAGCCACTGGTCCAAGACATGACAGGGGGAGAATTGCCGGTGGAAGGGTGAGATTGCAAATGGTCAAAGGGAATGGACAATGTGGGTTCTTCCTCGCAGATACTAAACCGGCTGCATGGTATGACGGGAAATAGGGTGGTACTATCGGTGGGAAGGAAGGCGGAACGAGCAGCGTAGAAAAAAAAATTAGGCAAAGCGTTGTAGACCTTGGAATGGATCTTCCACGATTGAACAGAAGGGTCGGGTTATGGTACTATGGGAGCGTCTGTGCTGGGCTCGGATATGACATTGAAGGAAAATGAAGGGCAATAGTCAAGAGTTGACTAGTGGTGAAATGGAGGTAGCAGCGATCTTGCCGGTCGCCGGTAAAGTAGCACTTATTGAGATTGGCGCTGTACGTGTGAGTTGGAGGAGGAGCAAGGGAGAAGGGGACGTTCCCACTGATGATAACTTGATCGTCGGCGCCGTAAATTTCCGCATGCTAGGTTCCTCAGTCCTCGCTAAAGCGTGGGGGAACGATGGACATCAAGGGTAGGTCAAGCTTTGAGCTGCTTCGAGGGGGCCAGATCTTGTAGGGCGAGTATAATCGAGGGTGAGGTGGAGGTGGAGATGATCATCTTTGCGCGGCGCGGTGTCGAGGGCAGCTAGTTACTAGGAGTGAGAGCGGAGAAACGCGTCGTGCTGTGCACAAACCGGGTTGCGTTCACAGGGACCGATGCAGAGGGAGGGGAGGAAGATGCGGCGTTGTGCAAACGCGATGACTCGGATGTGCAACTGTGCGTTTGCTAGACATCATGCTGTGTCCTCTTCCTGCCTAGGCGGCTGATCGAGGCCCGTGACCAAGATAAACAATGTTGACGCATTAGCTGTTTAGCTTTATTTCAAATCATATATACAAGGCAGATTATCCTCTCAGACTGAATATTGTCAAATGGTGGCTACTTTGTTCTCATCTTCAAGTTATCCTCCACTAGCGATCCACCGCCCAAGATTACACCGCTGACGCTGAGAACGGGATCGAAGACCAGGCTTGGTCCTCCGCACTCGACTGACAAACTCGTCAAGACCAGTGAGTAGGCATAATGACAAGCAGGTGTGCAGCCCGGGGTGACCGTCGTGAAGACAATGGTGTTACGTTACTGAGCAGTGGTATGTCAGAGGACCACACGATCGATGTGTCTGTCTAGTCGAGCACAACCAATTGGGGGTCATTGCCCTCGGCAGGCAGGGAGCACAAGGTGGCGAACCACAACACGGGAGAGACTCTGAGGACACTGTTGATCCTGACATCGAGTGTGTTTGTTGTGCGTCAGAACTTGAATGTAGTACATTGCCGGCACTTGCGGGTCTCGCGGTGCTGCGAGAAGATTGGAAGGTGGGCGGGGAGGCGGTCGTGAAGCGCGTGGCGGCAGCTGGCCTGCTCTGTGCACCCTGACGGATCACAGATGGTAACTTTACCCATTTCACCCTCGGAGAATCGTCCGGCCAGCACCCAAACAGAACAGGCCTACCGTATAAGTTAACACAACACCACCTCTTCCACTCCTATCCCACACGACTTAGGATAGTCGGCATGCGAAAGTGATCGATATGGCGTTGGAGGCGGGTGTGGCCGCAAAGGGATGTTTCCTGGTGGTGAGCAATTCACTTATTGTGAAGATCCCGAAACTAAGAGTAGATCCTGCAGAGTATCTCGCTGGAGACCACTGGCAACTCTCAGACGTTTGTCGGATTGCTCTGGCTTGGAATGAAGATGAGACGATCGTTCCCAGACTGGGGGAGTAGTGTGTCGTAACGTGGAAGAGGTCAACAGCTGTTTATTCATTTGTGATAGGTACGGTAACTCAAGTACTCAACGACCTAGTGTTCTACCTGGGGGACAATACGGACCTCTCTCGTCAACACACGTTCCGCTGCCGATGCTGTCTGCCACATGAGGAGGAGCGGGTGCACTGGCATATCATTCCGATCCGGAGTATGGGTATATCAAAGTGCCGCGGGTGAAGGTGGTCGATCATCGACAGTTGTGATAGTGGATGTGGGGCATGAACGTTTGAACGCTGGGGGAGAACGGCGTTGTAGTACTATATGGAAAACACTTCGCTGACGTGATCCACGTCCATACAAACATCATGTTATGGTGTGTTGACACGGAGTTTTTGATCTCACTCGACACCGAGCACGCAACAAGAATGAAAAGACTTGCAAAATTCCTCCCGTTCTTACACTCTAAGGCTCACGCAGGGCCCACTCCTGTAGGACCAGATCCCACAGAACCCACTCCTGTAAGGCTCGCTCCCGTAGGGCCGGATCCCGCAGAATTTATCATGCAGACGGGGGGCATCAGAGAAAAATTTGGGCGCTTCCGGATCCTCGTCATTGGCAGGGCCAATGCTGGGAAGACTACGCTTCTGAAGCAAATCTGTAACTCTACGGAAGATCCAGAGATCTACGACGGATATGGGAACAAGGTATGCCTAGATATCGTGGGTCAATGCCTGATGACGCAGCCCGACTGATGGTCTGCGATTAGGTCGATCCGTCAAGGGTCGTCCAGGAGTCGGTTGACGTGAGCTCCACAGCTACTGCCCTCAGGCTTGTTATTAGTATCATCTGGTTAACATGTGTCTAGCGTGGATTGCATGATATCAAGAATGAATTGGTGTTTCGGAGCAACCCAAATTTTGTTTTCCATGACTCCCAGGGATTTGAAGCTGGCAGCGTAGAAGAATTTGAGAAGATGAGGCGGTTTGTTTCAGAACGTGCGAAAACGTTGCACCTGGAGCGGCGGATTCATGTTATTTGGTAACGGGATAGATGTCAGCGTTTATGCCACATCACAATGACATCATTGATTCAATAGGTACTGCATTCCCATGGATCAATACCACCGGACTATGTTGGCCGCCGAGGAAAAGTTCTTTGATGAATGTGATACAGGGAATGGTAGGAATTGATCATGTGCATCAGATGTTATTGTTCTCATATCTAGTGATTGTTTATAGTGCCAGTTGTGCTTGTTTTCACCAAATGTGATGCACTTCTGATATATGGCCTTGCAGCTTTAACAGCTGAAGAAAAAGAGCTATCATTGATGGAAAGGGTTGTAAAGGGGAAGCTTAATGTGGACAATATGTTGAAGAAGAATCCTGCATGGGAGGCCTTACAAAGGAGGAAGTATCCACCAAAAATGTGTGTTCAGTTGAAAGGTATGTATCAAGGAATTAGATGGTGTAGAAACTAATATCATGTATGAAGATCTGCACAAGTCAAATGAAGGGTGTAAACAATTGATTGAAAGGACTGTGGTTGTTACAATCACTCCAAACCTTGCTGACCACTTTGCTGACATCTTTGCTGACACCTTGCTGACCTTGCTGACACCTTGCTGACCATCACCATAATCTAACCATTGGTACTCTCTCACTAATACTTTCTAATCACTCTATTTTATAGCTATTTTCCCATATTTTCCCATTGCCATTTAGGCTTGTTATAAGCCTAATACTTTGTTCGCATGATTAGCCCCTATTTGACTTCATCCATGCGAACCAGACTATT
>JBBPMZ010000640.1:0-11693 GCA_038090575.1 Tylopilus cf. pernanus | reverse complement strand
CGTTTGTAGTGGTTTGTCCCGATGGTGTCAGCCTCCTTGATATCGGTGGCTAACAATATCACGCATCTTCCATGACATCATCCATGAGTTATTTGACGTCGAAAAGACCGCAAACTAGATGCCTTCGACCGTGGGGTGTTACACCGGGGTACAACATCCCCCTTTTGAGTGCGTCATGCACTTTCTCGTCCTCATACGTACGTTATTCGGATCCTTTCCAAAGGCATCCGACAGATGACACGGGCCATCAATGACTCGTTACATATTATTGGGTATAGTTAAGTTTGTAGTTCTAAGAATCTACGTCATCCAACGTTGGATATGTACGGGTTCTATAATCATAAATTACTCTCGGCGGGGAAAAGCGAAGGGGTATTAACCGTCCACATGAATAGGTCCATCGCCCAAACTTCAGCGCTTCAGCAAAGGAAAAAAAGAAGGTATTTTAGGACATCAAAGCGCCAACAGCCGATGCAGAGCCATCGTCGTTGTACAGGCATGAACCAGTGCCCACATACGATGCTCCGGACGCGTCGTTGGTCTGAAGCAGAGACGCGGACGTGGCGACGAAGGGGAAGTACAGCGTGACGTAAGACGCGCTATCAAGGAAGGAAAACGCTTCCTGGAAGAAGGCGACTCTGGAAAGCGGTGTCAGAACTGGCTGCGATACAAATCAGAGAGAGCTTACTGGTCAGACTGTCCCCCAGCTGGGTTTTGAAGGGCAAACTCGGTGATGACCAGGTTGTAGTCCTTGTGGCAGCCTCAGGATGCTCCCACGGGCGAAAATTACTGGAGAACACTCACAGGGAATTGAGCGTGCGCGGATTCAACATAGCTCTGGAAGTCGGAAAATGAAGGTCTAGAGTGCCGTACTTAGATGGCAAGCGTAGTGAAAACAGAGGTCACATACCCATACCAGTGCTACATCGGAACATAGTCAAGCTACAGTGACAAAGAGAACACGTTTGACCTACCAAATTGACGTAGTCGAAGTAACATTGTCCAGCACAGGCACTAATCATTTCAGAGAGCCAACTCAAGCCCTGGCCAGCCGTTGTACTTGAGGTGACAGCGGGAAGAGCCTTCTTAATGGGCTGTTGTGTTTCCATGTTAGCACACATAAGATCACTAAGCACTTGATTTCTACCAGAGGATTAACGTATTCAATATACCAAGACGCGGCTGAGCTAGCAGTAATGCCGTTGACATCCGGTTCATTCAACGTGAAGACAGCTACGCAGAACCAAGACAATGAGATTATATAGCATAGAGGCAGGTATTCGGTAGAATAACGTACTTGCCCATCCTTGGCTTTGCCACCGGGAGTAGAGATCAGCGATTGGGCTGGAACTGCAGTCGGTGCAACGTTGCATGCCGATAAAGCCGAGGTTACCGATGCCGCCGGTCGTCGGCGGCTGGTAGGTTTCATAGTCATAACTGAGAGTGAGAATGAGAATGAGCGAGTAGCATGCAAGGAACAAATGACATACATTGCAACTACCTCGCCGTCACCATTGTTAACTACACCAGGATTTCTACAATGTGTGTCAAGATGGGGTTATAGATTCTGCGAGATGAGCATACAACGATCCGTTGTCTGCCAGTGGAGGGAGAGGTTAGTCGTTCGGTCTTGAACGAGTATATGATGACTTACACCAAGGCCAGCAGAGACCCCGCTTTCCTGCGTGAGCAGCGGCGGCGAATATGGAGAGAATGAGGATGGAATGAAGTATCATGGAAGCGGATGAGAGTATATGCTAAGGCTCTATAGCCTAGCGGACCGTATTTATGTTGGAGCATCCCCGCCATATGGACAGCAGTGGCCAACATCCTGAGCCTTTCTCACGTTCGCAGGTATGGACGCTCGGGTCAATTCCAAGCATGGTGGCAATGCAAAATTACTCTGGCGACCAGACTAGTTAGCCAGAAATGGTTACTGAATTGGCCGAGCCTAAGCATATCACTGTCGGGAGGAGAGAATAACGAAAAAGTTTGATGCTGTAGCATTTCACTTTGATTGAATCTCCAGAACCTTGGAAACAGATAATTTATCACCGGCTGGTTGAGAGTCACCTGAATGGTACAGCTAAGTATGTATACAGCATAAGTACTGACCGATATCCATTTGAGTTTGACATAGCGGGGCTGCGCGTTGGCAACTCTGATGGTTGAAATGGAACCGCTGCTGCAGAAACAGTCGTCATGGACAGAATAAAATTAGGAGCCAGGGTCGTGTGTCTAACTTGGCGCATATGGAAGTAATGGGTATCAAACTCGAGATGAGAGATTGAAGGGAAACCATCGTCGAGAGTCGAGACTCTGAATCAGGGAATCACGTGATCCGAACTCACGAGCGGAGGAAGCGAAGAATCTGCGAGCATCAAATTCATCAACGTTCAAGTCGTTCACCTTGTGTATGTGCACATGTTCAACGGTTTGCTGTCGCTCGTCGCCAAAATTTGCTTTGTTGACACAGCCACCTCAGGTCTAAAATTAACCTTGGTACAGCAATGGAATACCCACATTGGAACACGTTCCACGTATCGCAAGTCTCCAGGAACTTTGATACGATCGTGAAGTTGTCAACATGGTACATGCAACACACTGGATCCCTTACGCAAGCACTTGTTTGGACTGCAAGACCACTTTCAAGGCTTCCTCTTGATAAATCACCCTGTTACTGGGGTGCAGGACACTTTCATCCGACTTTTGGAGTGTAAGTAGACCAAGTGTACGTTGTGAATATTTCTGAATGTTGGTTCGTAGCCGGTGGAATCACATCCGGCGATGCACGGAAGGATCTAGATGATTTCGCCGTGGGGGCGGCCTGGAGGACCTAAAGTCGATCGAAGTCTTATCTTTCGTCCAGGCGCGGCAGACGATTCATCCGAGGGTCTGTCAGAGACCGCCGCCTGTTCCGACGCCTATTCTTCCCGTGCGATTGACGACGGGCGGAAGAAACTATGCTGCCACCGCACTGCTACGTCTATCGAGGGTTTCCCATTTCATTACTTGTATTGACGACAGAGATTCCTCGGATCTTTCGCCCTGGTTCCGTCTCTGGCAGTCACAGTACGCTGCGCGTTCTTTCGGCTGTCCTCACGTCACTTCGATCACCTTGATTCGCAAGCCAATTCCAACTATCGTCACTCAATTATCAACACCCTCTTCGTGTGCATCGTGTGTTCCTTCCATAAGCTCTAGTTGACATAGCCTTGTTCTTCGCAGCAACCGTTTTTCCTGCAAATTTGGTGTCTGGGGTTTGGTCCGTCTTTCTTGGATTGGTCTACTTTATTCCAACGCCGATCCTCGACAGCGTTGAATGCTTATCTGTCGGACCTTTGGTAGCCAGAGCCACATGTTTGCAGCGGGTACGCAATATCCTTGCGGTTCATTGTGTTTTCTCACTAGTGCGTCCAATTCGTCTAGTTTCGTACAGGTTGTTCTTGCGTCATTGTCTTGGAAATACCAGACTTCCTTGATCACAATTCTTTGTTCATGGCGGGTTCGTTGACGCGTACGCCGCCTGTTGCCTTTACATGTGCTTTCTCCCATAACACCATCACACTAATCACAGCAAGTGTAAAATCATAAAACCTGTGTCCTGTAACACCGCTTCTTGTGCCTGCAAGTACTTGACAAAAGCGTTTATTTACATCCTCGCTAACTTGCGCCATCTGGAACCACTGGCGCGACGGTTCCTCGCGTAATATTGTCAGAGACCTTGTGGGCTCATTCCTCGCAGGCCGCGAGAATAGTTGCGCCAGTCGCAGAGGAACTCTGTACGCAATACATCGGCGTCCCGACTAGACGAAACGTGATCCGAGTTTAAACTTTCAATGGATAGTAGTGTAGGTGTATAGATCCAAATCAAAGGACGGCCCCTCTGACAAATTATAGAATCCTTAGGAACAACATCTGGTGACCCTACCTGATTTCCCGAGGAACAACCGCCCCCTTGATCATGACCGATGCCATCAATGTATGCTGCCGCCCTGGACCTGGCGACTCTTGGGTGACTTCCTTCATCAATCCCAGACGTGTAGTGCATAGTACCCTCCTTCCTTTTGCTAATCCAGCTCTCATTCCCTGGGCTCCTTCGGGATCCAGCACCATCGAGGCGTCGTCGAACATTTGCGCGGGATGGGCCATGATGATTTTGAAATCCGCCGCCAGCGCAATCCCAGTCCACCTTCGGAGGTGTTCAGCAGTCGAAATGATTGACGAGATGTCGTGCCAGAATTTAGGCGACATCTTGGATACTGTGTCGGACGTAGACACGGCGCAACCAGCTGCCACGACAATATCCGGGAGGGCCTCGATGGCGCGCGAGATGAGGCTGTCGGAGGTGCTGGCGCCGGTAGGAATATTCGCGTGAATGAGTGCGCGCCAGCTGGCAGCGGATACTTGGGATTCTGCTTGTACTCTTGGTAAAGAGGAAACAATACCTGAAATTGAGAACTTGCCTGATTTCCGCAATTGTTCATACGCTCTGCTAAGGAACTCGTCTGTCCGTTTGTCCATCGTCCACGAGGAAATGATTGAACATGTAAGAGAGGCGAGGTAGGTCTGAAACGCGATCGATAGGTACAAGGGTAAGGCATGATGTGACGCTGTCCGTAGGCGGTCCACCAGTGCCTGAGGGATAAACTCGGAGGCACGTTGTGCGGCAGATAATTCCTCCTCTGGACTGGGAAGCCGAACGTGGCAAAGGAAATGCGTGGCGATGGATATTGAGGTCTGCTGAATAATTCTATTGAGGATTTCGAGGGTGTGGATGATTGCCTTCTCGGCATACATGTCAGAGTCGTCGACCCCACGCCGAATCTCGGGTGGTTCGGGCTGATCTTCGGCAATGGGAGATGTGAGATTGCGTAGCTGGTCATTGTAGTATCGATGAACATGGTGTATTTGCGCCTCAGATGTTCTCGACTCGCTGCGCGCAACGACGAGCTTGTGTGACACGTCCGGGAACTGGTCAAGCTCTCGACGGACGGCAACAAGTTTATCTGTTTTCATAGCCACAGAACGCTTGAAGTGGTCCAGCTCAGCAGTCAGGGTAGCAATCTGGAGCTTCTTGCGGACAGCAGCAAATTTGTGCGACTGTACTTCGTAGCGACTGCGGAGGCCTGTAAGCTTGACGTGAAGTTTTCGGGCCTTTGACAGCAATGAGAAAGGGATGTCATATAAAATGGTAGACTCGCATTGTTCCAGTCATGAGACGAAAGAATGTCATATAGGTCCACCAGCGCGATCGTGTTTCCCCCACCCATCACCAAGTCATTGTTTGGAGACATGGCCATTGAATCGACATAGTGAATATGCTCGACAGGTGACCCAATGTGTTTCCACGTCACCGTGTCCCATAATGATACGGAATGGCCTGCAGAAGCTGCAATGAGTGTGCTATCATTTGACAAGGCGATGCACTGAGGATAGCTGCCGTAAATGCGGCGTTTTGAGAGTGTCTTCCTGGTTAATACCTCGAGATGGTGAATGTGGCGATCACTTGATGCGACAAAGAGCTGGTTGCTGTCGTGATGCCAGGCGACGGATTGATTGTACCCTGAACGGACTTCCACCCTGAAATCAGCGAGGAGTTGGCTATCCTCGACTTTGTAGATGCGGATGGATTTGTGATCCCACACCGCGGTTGCGATGAAAGATCCATTTGGTGAGAACTTTGTCGTGGCCACGTCACAGTCATGTATGAATCTTGTTAGTTCCTTGCCTGTCGAGATGGACCAGACGCGGACAGTCCTGTCAATTGATCCCGACGCGACTCTTGTCCCGTCCGTGGATACGTCAACTGCAAACACGTGGCCTGTGTGTCCTTTCAGCTCTCTCACCATTTCTCGGCTCTCTGCATTGAACACCCTCACAAGGCCTCCATGTGCTCCACTCACGACCCACTTCTCTGATACTGCAATGTTGTAGACCCAATCTCCTGCATCCATCGGCTTTCCCACCTCCTTTCCGTCGGCTAGTCCCCAGCATCGAATCCTCCTTTCAGTCCCACCAGCCAAGACGTGTTTCCCGTCGGTAGTAAGCGTAACTGAATATATGATCTCTCGGACATCGGTTTCGATCACCTTCAGATTAGCCTTGTTGATCTCAGTCGTGAAAGACCTGTTTGGACAACTGGTCAGTCGTGCATGTTGGATCGCCTCGTCCTCAGGGCCTCACCTCGCTTCCTTTTCCTTTCCTTTGCTCAGTGTCGCATTACTCTCTTGAATGGTACTAGAGGCCTTGCTCGTGGTTGCTTCAGCGCTTGCCGCCAGCACAGTTTCGATGGCCTCCCCCTGGCTCTCTTGGCTCGTCTCCTCTTGTTTTCCCTCGCTGAACTCGTCGCCGCCTTCATTCAATACTTAAGTCTTGTTAGTATCCTTTTAATTGCCTAATCCGTCTGCTCACCTTTTCTCCGTCTCAGCAGTTGACCCAATCTCAACATGTTCAACAGGTGACGAAATTTTCAATTCCAAGAGAACGAACGCGTCGACTCCCAGCGACCCTTTGCCTCCCAATAGACACGTGTCTTCATATTACCGCGGCGCCTCCGCGCGTAGACCACTATCCGAGCGTTGATTGGCGCCTGAGAATTCCCATTTTCGGCACCGCCGACTGTGGGACGGTGGTCACACCGTCGACGTTATTCTCCAAGCTGCCACAAACAGGCTCGCGATCTCATATTGGTTTCGTTTCTGCTGCCATCGCCCTCTACATGTCTGAAATTTGGCCAAGAAAGTTATAGGAGGCCCTCATCTTGGCCTACCCATTCTGTATGTATGTCTCGTTTCACCCACACTCGTCTTATCGTGTATTTTATCCTCGGATAGGCATCAGTATCAGCCCCCTTTCTCCCTCTTTTGTCGACTGTGCCATTATGACAAGTGAGATTCTTGATCGTACTGTAGTGACTATCTAGTCAGACTCAAGTTAGCATAGTCCCGTTCTTAGCGCCGATGTTTACCTTCTGCCTTCCTCGCTACATTTCCATGAGAGACGACATTGACGAAGTTCGTGTCGCGCGCTCTGCAAACAACCGCAAGATTCTGACTTTATGATGTCCCAGCTTGCCAAGATTGTCGCCAAAAGCCGAGTATGAAAGGCTATCCCTACGACTAATTACTCTTCTACTTGACCCCACTAACTCTCTTTGGGAAGAAAGCAATCATGTTCATCCTTAGTACTTTCCTTCATGTGATATGGCAACAACCCGAGTCGGGTGTTGACTTCACCTTTGACTATTCGACTGCCAGTTTGATACCGTCGTGTTGATTTCTCTCGTTTTCACCCTTGCCAATGTCCTTTCTACTCCCATCTCAGATTTGAGAAATTTTGATAATAGCCCTATCTCAAGTAAGTCGCTCCACGAATTCAGCTCTGTTGGCCACTCACGATCACTTTTATGTACATTTGTGTCTTCTTCTGCCGTATGTGTATACCCACTTCCTAGCCATGTTGCACTGAATATCCCTCTTCACCTCTGAAGACCAGCTCGTTGAAGGTTGAAGATTGGCCGTGAGTAGTGTCGTTTGTAGTTGGCAGCAACAGTCAGAAGATGTCAAGTTGCATCTCCGTTCGAGGGCTGATATCCGAGTTGAACAATAACTATGAAACGTAAACACAGATCTGCGTCCGGGAAGCTCGTTCATGTTCATTTACAACCTGTAGCATTGCGATTGTCCAGTAAATGGTGAGTCACTTAGAGCCCAGTCCACATCATAGTCTGAATGTTTCAGAGAACAATCGCAACGTATTAGAGAAAGACACTATTACCGTGGCAGTGCACCTTGAAGGGGCGACCAGGACAGAAGTAATGACATTCCACCACGGATCGCCAGCTCTTACTTGTTCCCCGAACCGTCCTACCTTAGAAGCACCTGCAAAGTCATGTCAGTCCGCAGGCACTATTGCAAGCGGCCCGTACGGGCGCCGCACCTCGAAGATCCTTGGGGTCTTTTCTCTCTGATATGCCAACAACGAAGATAACTGTGTGGTCGACTTCAACTTGGGAGATCGGTGTCCAAGATGGTCACAAAGGCTTGCGAAATGACGTGAAAGATCCTATCACAGGAGGTGTCTTATAGTGTCTCTCAAGAGAACCTCGTGATTCGAGATGGTCTCAGACATTCTAGGTCAATTATAATTACAGGGATGATGAGGAGACACGTCACACTTCCAGCCTGCCCAGTCAAGTGGAACCACCTCTCCCGGACTCTGAAAACACTACACTAGACTCGCTTGGTCGAATTCTCCAACTTGTGTATCCGATAGCTGTCTTGAGAAGTGTGATCAATTCCGCACGTGGATATGAACTTGGGGCTTCAAGTTGCTAGTTTGCCGCGCATTGAACCAAGCATTCGCGGGATTCAGAGTCCAAGGTCAGGGCTCTATCCAACCTTGCTCCGAGCACTGCGAGTTGTCTCTGCTGAAGTATGTACTCGTTTGCGTCATTCCACAGCACATTCTTCATAGATTACCTAGTTCGAACCATTCTGTGCTGAGTTCACTATCATGTAATCAATCAACGATGTGGGCGTCCCGTTCTGTTCCGTGTTCACTAGTTGCTGCGGGTCGACGCTACCTGCTCGTTCTTCGAATTATATTCTCATTGTCGGTTTATTATGTTTTCCCTGAAATTGCGACAGCTGGTGACAAGGAGAAAAGGTGAGTAGCAGACTAGATATTAAAGGATGATACTAATAAAATCGACGAGAATGAAGGTGATGACGGGCCCAGCGAGGGAAAACAACGGGAGACAAATAGAGATGCTCAAAGGGACGTGATCGAAGGTGTGTCAGTGCAGGTAGCGAGCACCTACCCAGACACTGGTCATATGGTCCGCAAGGCCGCGCACTGGCAGGACAGTGATGGAGTGTCGAACAAGGGAAAAAAAAAGGAAGAATGGCCAGGCGAAAATAGTGAAGGCGAGGCGGTTCAAAACCCGGTGCCAGTGCTCAGGAGGAAACATCCAAACTTGAACAAGCCCTCCACGGCCGGGCAAAACAAGGCAATCGAAACTGACGGCATGGGGCATACTATACGGTCGGTCGCATTTACGGCTGATAGGAACTACGTCTTTGCTAGTGGACCCAAAGCAAAGATTCGATGCTGGCGGATAGTAGATGGGAAGGAGGTGGGGAAGCCAATGGACGCAGGAAATTGGGTCAATAACATCGCAGTGTCAGGGAAATGGGTCGTGAGCGGGGCGAGTGGAGGCCTTGTGAGGTGTTTTGATGCGGAAAGCCGAGAAATGGAGTGGGAGTTGAAAGGACACACGGACAATGTGTATGCGGTCGACGTGTCCCCAGACGAGACAAAAATCGCGTCAGGATCACGCGACGGGACTGTTCGAATTTGGTCCGTCCCAACAGGCAAGGAACTGAAAAGACTCGAGCACGACGATCTTGTGTCTGCGGTCAAGTTTTCACCAAATGGGGCATTCATCGCAACCGCGACGTGGGATCGCAAGTCCGTCCGCATCTACAAAGCCGAGAGTGGCCGACTCTTTGCTGATTTCAAGATTGAAGTTAGCTCACTGTTCAACCAATCCATTGCCTGGCATCATGACAACCAGCATCTCTTTGTTGCGTCGTTTGATGGCTATATTTACCACCTCGAGGTACCCACCCCCGGGGAGACCCTCTCAAAATGGCGCGTTCACAGCAACACCCACCCCGGATGCATTTCTTTGTCGAGCGACAGCACGTTCATTGCGGCCTCTGCAGGTCAATCTGTATCATTCTGGGATACAGCGTCGCACAAACAAATTGGGTCACCTGTCGAACAAACCAACGAGGTGCTTTCCGTGGCACTCTCTCTGAGACATGACATGGTGACAGGGACACGCAACATCATAATGCTACTGGATCTATGCGAAATTCTTCCGCTTCACTACTGCAACAACGTAAGTTAATTTTTCTATACTATTGTGGTTTTTAACCGCAGCCAAAGGCACGAAGGCTTCAAACCCAGCTCACGCGCCTCCGGAGTCGCTATGAAGCTCAGTCACGCAACCTCACCGCTATTCACAAGAAACTCCGGGTTGCTACTCTTGCTGCTGAACTGGAGCGCCACAAGCGTTCAATAGCTATGAAAGCGGATACACTTGCTACCGTGCGCCGAGAGCTAAACCGGTTCCCGAATGTATCACAGGAGCTCGTCACCGCACGCAATGATCTGAGAAAGTCCGCAGCTCGAATCCATGGGGTTCATCAATATCACAGTGCTCAGTTACAAAATCTCACATCAACCATAGCAAGGGTCCAGTCCAAATTACCCGACATTCAGCAAGGTGTTGATGATTCAGACGTTTACGCCGAGAAGGCAATTATGCGTGCTCTTGAAGCCCTAAACAAAGTCATTCAACAAACCTCGGCATTCATGTCTACATATTTCCTTCGCCATATTGAATATCCCAATAAAGATGAGGAATCATCTGCTGCACAATGCGCCTCCGAGTCCATTCCCTCGGCGTTGGTGGACCGCCTATGCATGGTGTCACACCACGAATTGTCCTTGTACCTATCAACCGCATTTCAGGCCTACTTCGCCTCCCACGCGTGTTCTATTGCATCCTCGTGGGTGATGGATACATGGACCGACAAGCTCCTCAGCCAGGCGTACGAACGATTGCGCAAATCAGGTAGGTTTTTTTTTTAATTTCAAGTGGCGTCTGCTGTCCGTTGACCCGGCCAACAGAGCCCCAAATGTTCACCGCCAGTTGGCGCTCACTCATTCACACGAATATCCCTACCTGTACCACTACCACTGAAAACTTGGTCTCACATACGATCAAGGGTCTCTCGAGAGCTTCTTTCACCGCAACCACGTGGCACCCCTACCAGGACCCCGAAAAAGTTGCGTGCAAAGGAAGCAAACCACCGCAAGAACATCACTCCAACATTCTCCCACCCAACACATCCCCCATCAAGCCCCCTGGGCCCCCCATGACTGCGCCAGGAGGGAAGAACCCCGGCGGACCAAACCCGGGAACTAGAGCCCCGACTCCCACGGCAACCAGCTCACGGGTCACACGCCAGAGTTCATCCACCCAACCCCCCCCACAAAGGGATGAAATCGTCAGCCAGAACTACACAGTAAAAGACGCAAAAGGTGGAGCAGCATACCTAGCCAAAACACTGCTTTGTCTGGTGGGCGAACCCTTCACCACCGAACACCTCACCACTATCCTTCTCCACATTACGCAGACGAAAAACATGCCTCTACCAGCCATTGAAGCGATCAGATCGGTAGCTTTCCTACTCGAACAAGAAACAATCTCGCACACGGCCCAGACCCTCATGGCCAAAATCAAGGACGAACTAACTACCTCCGTCTCAAACAGTGTCATCGCCGCCATCTCACCCCAAATAGCCAAACTTTTCCAAGTCAACGACAGCCTTAGCGACAAAGTAAACCAGCTCAACCCCAACGAACTACGACCCGGAGGCACCTATGACGATACGGCCATCTCCCCCCTTCTAGAGAAACTAGAGACCACCACCTCAGCGATGACCAAAAGTCTCGAACAAACCCAACAAGCTATCGACAAGCTTACCCTGGCACTCTCGTCAACCCAATCGTCATACAGCGACGCAGTAAAACGTAACCTCCCCACCCCCATCCCCGAACCCTCCCTCGCCTCGTTGACAGGAGTGGCCGCGGCACGAGCATCCACGCGCGAACGC
>JBBPMZ010000639.1:0-11693 GCA_038090575.1 Tylopilus cf. pernanus | reverse complement strand
ACCCGTTGTCGCATCACCGAACTTGAACAACCGAATGGTGTCTATTGTGTCGCGTTCTCCTTCTTTCCTTGTTGTTGAGACAGCCGCAACACGTGGACGATGCAACTTGAACGTGCTGCCTCGTCGTGTCACGTTGATCTTGATCGACTTCGACAGGTTCAGTCCTCCTCGCGTCGCATCGATCTCGATTGTCGTCGTCGTGCCATGCCGTCCCAGGTTAGGATGCATGTCGGGCTTCTCGTTATCAAGGCAAACACAACACGCAGAAAATGCAGTAGTGTGTCATGTCGTTGTCATGCCATGTCGACGTCTCGGAGGAGAAAAAGCGGGAGGGAGAGAAGAGGGAGTTGGCGTCGCATCGACACGCGCGGCATCGTTGCCGTTGTCATCACGTTCAGGTGGCACGGAGGGCGGAGCGAGGTGGAAGGAGGGCGGGGTGTGGAAAAGGAAGGGGCGAACAGAACGTGGATGACGCGCCATGTTCCCGTTTATATGCGTTGTCGGCGGGTGGGTGGCACAAAGGGAGAGGGCGGGGTGAATTGTGGTTCGAGGTCCGGTGGGAGGACAGGACAGAGTGGGGTGTACTAGGAGACGGTGGGTGCATCACTGTCGCTGTTGTCGCCGCCGCTACCACCAAGGGAGACAGACCTGAAGGAAGGATGGGGCGAGGCAAGGTGTAGAAGTCAGGCGGCGAGGTGGTAGATGGAGACTCACCATCTTAGGCAATACCGCGACACACAATGTCGGCATCGCCTTCTTCTTCCGTGCCACCTCGATGACACCATCACCCCATCTTGCTCGTGACGACGCAAGCATTCGACATCCCATCATTGATACGTCACGTTTATCCCAGCCTTCTTATACTTCACCTTCCTCTCCGCCTCTCCATTGGGACGTGCCGACAAGGGTGAATATGAGTCTTCTTCACCTCTTCACCTTTCCACCTTTCCATCTCATCCTCCCCCTCAATTGACGACGACACGACGTGACAACGACGTCCCTCTTCATATCATTCACCCTGGCCACCCCACAGTGCACACGTCGCCCCATCCTTCGTGCTACATGGGCACAAAGGCAATGTTGTAACATGCTGCGAGTCTGCGACGCTGTTGCGTCATCGTCGTGTGGCACTTTACCCTCCCCTTCTTTCCTCTGTGCTACCTCGGTCTATGATGACTTGCGCGCGCCGGACAAGAGTCAGCGCGATGCGACGTTTCCTGTGTCAGACCATACATGTTCGTGGATTACAATAATCTATATGTAGAAAGTCGCGCTCCCGCTCGAAACAGTTGTGTAGTGATTAAACGTGTATTTGGACCCTCATAGAATCAGCGCTTACTTCGACAGTGACTCGGGCAAGTACTACAACTCCGGCTGAATAACTCAAGCCAAGCAGTAACCTAGAGCTTGTTTTGATGTGCACTCGTGACCCCAAAGCCGTTAATACTCAATGGGGTAGTACCTGCCAACTCCCGGCGCTTATTTCTTCGTTAACAAGTTGACAGAGAGGGTTACCCTGCCGGGACGATATTTGCGCTGATATCGACCAGCCTTTGTATTACATGCTGGCTGTGACGTTTCAGCGTTGCCAGAGCCAACTTCAGTCGCCACTTTTCAAGCAG
The DNA here is from genome assembly GCA_038090575.1 of Tylopilus cf. pernanus. NCBI lineage: Eukaryota > Fungi > Basidiomycota > Agaricomycetes > Boletales > Boletaceae > Tylopilus > Tylopilus cf. pernanus. The sequence continues at coordinate 10,071 of JBBPMZ010000639.1, read as the reverse complement.
CTGTTCGCTCAGGCTGGTACGTTATTGGAATGCTACAAGTAGCCAACTCAAAATCGCGTACAGGTCACCATAGGCCGAGGCTGGGGCGTGCTGTTACCGCGTTAAAAATCATTAACTCCCAATACTCATTCATATATGTCGTTACGATTCATTCGTTCCAAGGTTTCAGGCGTGGATCCCCTCCAGGTCGCTATCTCAACTACCTCCTTCGCCAGGGATCTTCTTGGAGGCCTCCAATTCCCACCTGCAGTAGCGGCTGCTTCGGTTGTTCTCCTCATATTGGAAACCATCCAGGTTGGTACAGTATAACGCCCAGTTTCATTGCCAATCTGTATCGGGAGGTTCATGAAAGATCGATTCAATTTGACGCAGAATATACAAACAAATAAAGTAGGCTGTACCATACTCGCCCGGCGAGCAGCACAGATATTGGCTGATATCGACCACCAAATGCGGGGACGTTGGGACTCGGCGCCGCAATGCCTGGTGCAAAATTTACAAAAGTTTGAAACGTATGTGTCCTTTGTTCTACCTGAAATGATGATATTGAGGCTCCTTGGTGGATCCATATGTGGCATATTAGGACATTAAAGCACATATACGAGTTCATGAAGGGACTTGCAAACTCGAAATGGAGCGACCGTTTACTCCGAAAGAATTCAATCGAGGATGCACTCGCCGATTACACCAGGTTGATGGATGAGGCTGCACAGTCCTTTCAGGTTGGTCTTTTTGTGTCTTGAATGGAACTGATGCTGATCGCAATCTGTTGCGCGATGCAGCTTGCGACACTCATCGATTTGCATTATACCGTCGGGACGCTCTCAGGAAAGAATACTGAGGATACTGTTAGATCATTACCCTGTATCGAGGCCCCGCCACCTTATCAGAACAATGGAACAAGGCACGAGAGTGTGCAAGAACACGAGGTCGTGGAATCGACCACGATCGTTGAAGTACCAGAGCTCGTTCAATCACTCACGGATTTGACCCTTTCTTCACGACGTGGGGGAGCATTGACCGAAATTGCCACAGATGGTATCCGAGATTGCTTGAACGACCAATACTTACCAGAAGAGTTGTCTTCGTTGACACTGGACAGCAATCATGGGGTACCCATTCCAGAATCGTTGTGTTATCCTGCCTCATTTATCATTTAGTTCCGACGATACCACCAATCTGAAATTGTGCTCCGAGGTCGATCTTGCCTAAAAGAAGGCTGGTGGGCAGGAGGGATGGAAGTACAAGTTCAGGAGCAAACCGCGCTCATTAAGAGATACGACGATCCAAAGGTACAAGCTTCTAGGGTAAGTCATTATGTTTCGCTGGAAAACCAGTCATAAATCACAGAAATATGCTCTTCAGCAATGGCTGAGAGATGTCAAGATGCTTCAAAACTTATAGTAAGCGTTTTGAACTGCTGGTACTCAACGTCGCCGGTGTTGTTTTTAATCGGGGGTAGCCACCCAAATTTACCTCAGATGTTGGGTTTCTCCGACGACGAAAATCCAACCCCATTTATACTTCTATCTAATGGTGAGTGCACTTCACCTCTACGCCAGTTCAGCGAGGGAGGGTTGAGTCAAACTTAGTGAAGACCAAGACGCCTCAAGCAATGGTACAAGAGATGCTCCGAACAGCGAGCCTTGCGACTTGCATAGAACAAATGTTTCGGTTTGTATGTGCAATTTTCCTTCCTTTCTACGCTCTTACTTACACTTTGTGCTAGTACCGCGATCTTGCTGTCGGTCATCTCATGTCTACCTCCTGCTGCCCACTGAACTAGACCATCAGGATACAGCTTCGTACATCCAAAGACAACTAAATCTTACGGACAGTCAAGTGCAAGACTTCTTTGAGGTGCTTATCACCTTCAAACATTGGCTAATGCTAAATCCTCGCAGGCTGCAGGGTTCCGTATAGATTCCCAGAAGACTCTTGTCGTGGGCCTACCTCTGCCACGAGAAGGAATGTGGTATTCGGCGCGGAACTACGGTTTAGCGCACACACTGCTCAACGCATGTCTGCAGGTATGTATACTCTTACGTGACCCTCGTGGCCGCGGGTGGCACATTGATTCTCTCCAGATGTTACCAAACCAAGGCACTAATTCCTATGATGGATGCGACGAAGAAGGTCTGTCCTGATCATGATTTGCGTCTTTCGTCACTGACATGAATTAGTTACGGTTGAAATGCAAATGAAGATCAACCATCTCGTGACTCTCGCACGATCGCTCCTACCGAGTGGTGGTGAACGACCCGAGTTGCCATCCAACCTTCAGAAGCTTATTGAGGAGAGCGATGATGACACACCCTGTCTAACGCTGCGCCAAATCCGCGATCTGACGTTCCGTACGGGCCTACATGAGCATTCTTGGCATGAACGGAACGTGCCTCCTTGCAAGTTCTCTGTGGGTGACTTGGGATATGTTCCCAAAGGAAAAGATTGGAACTCGTTTGTTCACCTGGGAAACATCCTCGAGAACGATCCAGGGGCACTCAAAACATCACACAGAGCTCATGGTGAACATTGGTGCTGGGAGAACGTACCGATCCAGCGACAGCCATTGCAGGGGTTCGAGATGCCCATGAACATATCAGGGTATGCGTGTAATTATGCGTTAGTTCAATGTACGCTGACGTCGATATGACGCCAGGTGGCCGGTCGCCGTACCTCCTTATAAACAAATTGACGTTGCCGTCGTGCATGAGACATTTGCTCTGTGTGTCATGGACGCTTGGCAATATCTACTCGAAAATGGGAAATCGATTGCCGAAGAAGCAGGTATGAAGCCCGAAGACATCGTTCTTGGTGAGACTCTCGTCGCGCCGTCCACCACTAATGAACGTTCGCTCATCTATCCCAAGTCACACACGCTGGAACGCACCAAGATTTCTATGTCAAAGACTTTCGACCGCCGCCATTCGGGATGAGCCAGAATGGAAAGATGACCCATCCCCGGTTGGCGCCCCACGCGTTGCACAGGCAGCATCAGCAGGGGTTTCAACACCCTTCCGGGTTTGGCTTTCCAGGTCACGCTCCGTTCAATCAGCCTTCTATGCCGTCCATCGTGTACCTTTTCACCGCACTTTTACCATCGCACGAACCGTATTGGTCGTCGTCGCCGATGTGTACCTTGCCGGGAGGTGAACGTCCTTTGCTTGATCGGCATTTCACCTACAGAATTGGATAGTGAGTTCTCATAGGATCCATAAGCAACCCCGTGTGCTGACTCGAAACGTCTATGTCAGCAAAGCGGGGTTCTTAAAGTATGTGCAATTACACGCGGAGGATTTTGAAGGTCGGTGAAGTCGAGACACCAGCAACTTGGTGGGATCGTTGATCGCAATACTACATAACATTGGTTCATATCGCCGCCCGTGTTAGAATTTTAATTTAGAAGATACCCTCTTCAAATGCTGCCACCAATGATATACCGGGATTTGGCTGAGTTCATACTGCCACACGATGGAGTGGGGTGGACCAATTATGACGTCGGCACGATGCTCCGAAGATCACATGTCCGGGCAAGGGAGCCGTAATCACGATGCAAAAGCATGAAAACTCGGACCCGTCCGGGTCTAGATGCTGATAAAGAGCGAGCTGCCTATCAGAATCGTGGGTAGCTATTTCATTGATTTTGATTTATGTGCGTCTAGCACATTCGAGTTCAAGCAAACATCGTCGACTTGAAAACAGGCCAGGAAGACAGTACGAACGACCTCAGATTTACCTTTGCCATCATTGATGACAATCGTCAGAAGATCCCGAGGGTTATTCCGAAAGACAAGAATGTTTCCTTCAAACGGGGAGTTATTGTGTGACTAATATTCACAGTGGGAGTGCTGTGGTTAGAGGAAAGAAGGCGCTTGGGATAGGTGGGCAGATTTGGGCTAGCGCTTAGACCAAACGCCCCGTTTGTACGAATCTACTTCAATTCGATGTCGAGCATCGCTAGGGTTGTTATTGTCTCTATCAGGTCCGATTTCCAGTTCAAACTATTAGCCCAGCTACTAGTAGGTGACAATGCAAATTAGAGGTGTTGCCGGTATTGCAGTTTCTCACTTGCCTGATGTCTTTACAATAGCATACAACCGTGGCGCAACCTTCAAGTACTAGTGCCTTGAAGCTAATCATACTTGCTAGGCCGGCACAGATGCCGACTTTCAGGGTCCGACGTCGCCGCTTGTAACCGCTTAGCCCTACCACTGGCACGACCTTGTTCCCCGCCATGATCATCGTCCCACCTATTGCATGTTCCCTTATTGTTCTAGCTTAGTAACCTTCGTCTTGTCAGGCTGCTATTGCACTTCCTGTATTTATTTGTTTGTGTTCTTCATCTACATTTTTGTCCCGCTCGTCCAGGTATTTGTTCCGTTCCTCGGCGGTATTCTCGGTGGTGGCCGGTTCACTCTTATGTGGCGCATCGGCCTGCTCCCCACTATAACCGGGAATATTAGTTTGGGTAGAACAGGCGCGTTCATCTTACCACTCAGGCTTGTCAATGAACAGATTCAAACAGGGTGTTACGATCGTCCGAATATGAGCAACGCTCACTCGGAGCAGTCTGGACGTCATCGTGACGAACTCATTGGACAGGGCTTCACGAGTGCTTGTCATCGCTGGACGCCATGCTACTTAGCAAGGGCAGTATCGTGACGGCATGTCGGAGAGCGTGTGCAAAGGAGACTGAGCCACGATAATTCAAGTCACACGCAAGCTGAGTTACGATCGGGCAGGGGGGGACGGCCCCACCAGGTGACGCATACATGGCGGCCTGACAGATTTATATTATATTAAGGGTACACAGCTGTTTTCAATGTAACCAATTCAAATTAGTGCCCGAATCATACCAAGTCAGAGTGTACTAAATCAATAAAAATGATAGTGGATCGGGTGTTATGAATCCTGCCAACAACTGTTCGAGTAGAGACTGTTCATGATAACACCGTGAGTCAACTTGTTATGAGTACATCGCAAGGCTGGCTCGATGATGTATCGTTACTCGTCGTGTCACTCTGAAGTGTGAACATGACTTCGCCAATCACAATCCCGTCATCGAGGGCGTCTGCAGCTTTCTCCCCATCGTACAACGATAGGGCGCAATCTGGAAGGAGTGATATAGTGAGTATCATGAGAATTCCTTTGGAATGCAGGGACTTTGGAATACTCACAGTCACGGTTGCTGGCACGGATCTGGTTGATAGTCACTAGTTTCGTTCGACGGATGCACTTGTACCCTATCAAGAACCGTCTCTCGGCCTCGACCTCGAATGTTTCATCGTCGGAGAAGCACGGTCTGGTAGCAGCGAAGATCATGAGTACCCATGCCAGGATCAAAGATTAGCAGCTCACCGTTGACTGTCATTCCAAGGCCAGGAGATATTTGCAACGCCCGTCGCATCTGTACTCTGCACGTTGACGGTCGACGACACAAAGTCTCGATGTTGTACACGGAGACGGAGCCGCAATTTTGGACAGAACAATTTCATCCATTTCTTGGTGGGAATTTCGTCTGCGGTGAAATCTGCAGGGTCGAAATTAGTAGGTCAATGTCAGATAGTTGCGTCGTAGTACGTACCTGTGAGCGAAACAACAGATGATACGGACATAGTGTCGTTGACCGTGTGGGGGGATAACAGAGGCAGCGGAAGACTAGTCGAGGAACAGCCTAGTGTACCAGTAGGGGTCTAGGAGACGCTCAACCAACAGTAGTCGAGTACTTGGCACTGGAAGGCTAGGATTTTTATGACCTCTGGCTACGCAGTTCCGGCGTACTCGGAAGACGGAGAGGGACACCTCGTGGCGGTGGCCGGTATGCCAACAAGCCGCGAGTTAATGTTAATAAGAAGTCTGATCAGCGACGTAACACGGAGGTGGTAGCGCGTGGTTCCACCTCCGGAGCACAGAACACCAATGCGATGCCACCGTCGTGCCTATGGGGAAGAGACGGACCTAACGAAACAGGCATGTCTGTTGTCGCGTATTAGCGTGATATCAGTGTGTACCCGATCTGATAGCTTTTATGCGTCCCCGAGCCAGTTTCTCCCTGGAAGAGATATGCATAGCCGAGCCCACGCAACTGCAGGTGGCCTAACTGCACCCGCACCCATGCCCCAAATATCTGCGAGTACGAACGCGACACACGGATGATGCGACTTGTTACTGCATCGTCGTCTCTGTCTTGAGCTTGAACAACGGAATCCCGTCCGTTGTGTCGAACTCTCCTCCTTTCCTTGTTGTTGAGACAACCGCAACACGTGGAACGATGCAACGTGTCGCATCGTCATCGTCGTCGTGTCGCGTCGATCCTGATCGACTTCGTCCTCCTGTATGGTGCTGTGTCAGGTTTGCGTTCAGTCCTCCTCCCAGGCCTCGTCGCGCAGCGTCGATTTCGTCCTGCAGTGTCATGTTACGTCAGATTCACGTCCAGTCTTCCTCACTTCGTCACGTCGCTTTGATCACGATCGACTTCGCCCTGCAGTGTCCTGTAGTGTCAGGTTCAGTCCTCCCCTTCTCGTCGGGTCGGGTCGATCTCGATCGTTGTCATGCCATGCTGTGGTGGTAGATGGAGACAATGGAGACAACGAGGGTGGTGGACGCGTCGTTGCTGTCACGAGGTGAGGTGAGGGAGGGCGCAAGGGAGAGATTGCGGCTACGGTGGAGATGATGAGGTATACGCGCCGTCGTCATTGTCGTTGCCATGAAGGGAGAGGGCAGGGTGTGGTGGCACCGGTGGCACGAGGGGTGTAACATGGCTCCGAGGGTGAGGCCGGTGAGATTTTGGTGAGGGTACGGTAGGAGGCGGGTAAGACCCACCATTTTAGGCAATACCTATGGGTGCTGTACACCCCACCTACACCTCATGATGACGGCACATCGCCTTGATGCTATACCATCACACCCTACCTTTCATCTTTTGTATCAGCTTGCTCGTGACAGGATGACGATGAAAACATTTAACATCGCACGATCGATACGTCACATTCATCCCGGCCTTCTTACACACCTCACCCTCTCCGCATTGCCTTCCACCTCTCCACCTCTCCACCGGGAAGGACATACCGATAAGGGTGAATATCAGCTTCTTCACTCCATCCGAGTCACTCCATCCTTCCACCTCACCCAACGGCGACACGCAATGGCGGTGACAACGACGTCCCTCTGAGTGTCATTCACCCTTACCATCTCGCCCCCATCCTTCATGCCACATTGGAACGATGACAATGTTGCAATATGTTGCGATGTCGTTTTGTCATCGTCGTGCGGCACCTCACCCTCCCCTCCGAGTCCTTCCTCCTTTGTGCCATAATGACTCGCACGTGACAGACAAACATATGGTATGTTACAAGTGCTTGAATAATCTAGTATAGAATATTGTACTCCTATCGAAATGTTTGCCCACTCAAAAAGTCGCACTCCTGCTCGAAATAGTTGTGTGCTGATTAAACGTGTATTTGAACCCTCTTACCAGCTAACTCCGGGCGCTCATTTCTTTGTCAACTTGTTGACAGGGGCTACTGATATCAACTAACTTTTGTGTTGTATGTTAGCTATTACCACTTTTCAATTACCAGGGTCAGCCTCAATCGCCACTATTAGGTTGTTCACTCAGGTTGGTGCGTCTTTAGAATGGCAGGTTACAAGTAGCTGGTTCAAAATTGTGCATAAGTCATTATGAGCCAAGGCTGGGACGTACTGTCGGCACGTTAAGAATTCTTAATTCTCAGTACCCGTTCATGCAATGCCTTTACGATTCATTCGTTCTAAGGTTTCAGGCGCGGATCCCCTCCAGATCGCTATTTCTACCACCTCCTTCGCCAGGGGTCTTCCAGTTTTCACCTGCTGTAGCCGCTGCTTCAGTTGCTCTCCTCAAACCGGAAGCCATCCAGGTTGGTAGAGTATAACGCCCAATTTCGTCCCCAACCTGTTATCAGAAAGCTCATGAAAGCTTGATTCAATTCGACGTACTGCGCTCGCCCGGCGAGCGGCACAGATATTGTCTGATATCGACTACCTAGTCACTAATGTGAAAAAGACTTGGCGCCGCAATGCCTGGTGCAAAGCCTACCGAAGTTCGAAACGTATGTGTCCTTTGTTCCACCTGAAATTTATGCCAGCTATTGTGATACTAAGACACAGTCTGATCCTTGGAGGATCCGTTTGTTGGCGTATTGGGATATCGAAGCACATATAGGGGTTCATGAAGCGACTTGCGTGGGCTTGCCCGCCACGAGAAGGAAAGTGGTATTCGGCGCGGAAATACCGCTACACGCTACTTCACGCGTGTCTGCAGCTATGTAGTACTCTCTTACGTTGCCCCGGTATCCACAAGTGACGCAATAATCCTCTCTAGATGCTACCAAACCGAGGCACTAATTCCTCCCGAAGACATCGTTCTTGGTGAGAACCCCGTCGCACCATCCACTTGTGAACGTTTGATTGTGCATCCCAAGTCACGCACACTAGGAAGTCCAAGATTTCTACGCCAAAGATTTCCGATCGCCACCGTTGGGGACGAACCAGAGCGGGAAGATGACCGATCCCCGGTTTATGCCCCACCCGTTGCACAGGCAGCATCAGCAGGAGGTTTAGAACCCCTCCAGGTCTGGCCTCCCCGGTCACCCTCCGTTCAGTTATCTCTCTGTGCCGTCCATCGTGTGCCTTTCTACCCGCTTTCACCATCGCACGAATCACATTGGTCATCTTCGCCGATGTGTACATCGCCGGGGAGCGAACGACCTTGGCTTGATCGGCATTTCACCTACGGAATTGGGTAGCGAGTTCTCATGTGATGCATAAGCAACCCTGCTGCTGACTCGAAACGTCTGTCAACAAAACAGGGTTCCTCGTGTGCAATTATACGCGGAGGATTTTGAAGCTCGATGAGATCGAGACGTCGGCAACTTGGTAACATCGCCGATCGCAATACCACATGACATTGGTTCATATCACCGCCTGTGTTAGAATTTTAATTTAGAAGGCACCCCCTTCAAATACCGCCAAATCAGTGATGACATGCCGAGATTTGATTGAGAGCACGTACTGACGCACGGTGGAGTTGGGTGGGCCAATTGCGACATATCGGCACGATACTCCGAACATCACACGTCTGGGCAAGGATTGCTTGGGGAAGCGGCGACGAGCCGTAATGGGCAGGTTTTTTTCCCCACTCGAATTTCTCACAGAGTTAATGAGTACTGTCGGACGTGTTCATTGTAAAATTCGCTGATCGTATAGTAAAAGAACGTGGCATAATTCAAAGGAGATCGGCAAGGAATCTGATATACTTGTTCCATGTATCATTTTCGTCTTCCTGCTTGAAACATCAGAATTGGTCGGCACGGGCATCATCCAGCGCCGCGTCGTCCGCTAGAAAGCCTAGAATGGGCTTCTCTACAAACGTCTCCTGCGCAGGGAATAAGACCGAAGTGGTGTAGTAAACCACAGACGCGACCACAAACTTGTGCAAACGACAGAATATTTGAGTATAATCTATAAATGATGGTAACCAGAACTCACCCCGTAGAGCCAGGATATATCAAAGAGACGCGTGGCATAGCCCACGTCAATAACCGGGTTGATGGCATTTACAAGGCCAGGAAACGTGGGACCCACTGTCACTAGCATGGCGAGCACCGCTCGCCAGTTCTTTGGGGCGTTCGAACATCGTGCGCTGCATGACTATGAAAACTGATGACTTACGAATCCTCCGATATAACGGTATCGGCCGTGTGGATCATACATGGCAGGAACATCTATATTTCCTTTATGAACGAACCAGAACTATTCGAAGGGTGATCAGGGTGACTGGAGATCAATATGCATAGATGGAAGCTCACGTCTGTAACCATGACTCCTGCGAATGGTCCCAGGAAAATAGTATATCCGCTCATAAAGTTCAAGAACCCTTGTGCACTTCAAGACGTGGTCGCGAGAGTCGGAGTAAGTTTATCGTCCCGAGCCATTTTGAAGTTTCAAAACTTACTTGGCTAGGATTTCCCAAGGTACAAAAGCCCAACCACCGATGATAGAGCAGATGATTTGGCCGCGCCTTATATTGATGTA
>JBBPMZ010000638.1:0-11696 GCA_038090575.1 Tylopilus cf. pernanus | reverse complement strand
GAGAGGACAGGGACAAGGACAGAGGGGCATGGATCAGCATGCTTCTGCAAGCCTATTCACAATCAGAGCACTTACCCCCTATGAGTGAGAGGACAGGAACAAGGACAGAGGGGCATGGATCAGCATGCTTCTGCAAGCCCATTTACAATCAGAGCACTTACCTCCTATGAGTGAGAGGACAGGGACAAGGACAGAGGGGCATGGATCAGCATGCTTCTGCAAGCCAATTCACAATCAGCACACTTACATCCTATAAGTGAGAGAACAGGAACAAGGACAGAGGGGCATAGATCGGCATGCTTCTGCAAGCCCATTCACAATCAGAGCACTTACCTCCTATGAGTGAGAGGACAGGGACAAGGACAGAGGGGCATGGATCAGTATGCTTCTGCAAGCCCATTCACAATCAGAGCACTTACCTGCTATGAGTGAGACAACAGAGACAAGGACAGAAGGGCATGGATCAGCATGCTTCTGCAAGCCCATTCACCATCAGAGCACTTACCTCCTATGAGTGAGACAACAGGGACAAGGACAGAGGGGCATGGATCAGCATGCTTCTGCAAGCCCATTCACAATCAGAGCACTTACATCCTATGAGTGAGAGGACAGGGACATGGATGGAGGGGCATGGATCAGCATCTTTCTCACAGCCAATTTATAGAGTACATACATACCCTAATATGTGGGAACCATGATGCCACTGCTACTACTAATTCCTGCTGTTCAGACCCTGTCAATGACAGAATCTTGTCATGCAAATGCTGAACAAAAGGTATCAGAGCCCTATAAAGTCTATCAATTGACATAGCAATAGTTTTTTGTAGTCTTCATCAGTTACCTCTTCAATGCATACTCAATGCAGAGCATAATATTTGTGCATTGTGTTGTCACAAGTAACATCTGCAACCCTTCCTCATCCAAAGCCATCACAGTCCTTTTAATGAGTTGTTTACACCCCTCATTTGCCTTGTGCAGATCTTTTTAGATAGGATCAGTCTACACATCATCTGATTTTCTTAGTACATACCTCTCAATTCAACATACATTTTTGGTGGATACTTTTTCCTTTGTAAGCCCTCCCATGCTGGGTTCTTCTTCAGCATGGTGTCAACATTTAATTGTGCCTTTGCAAGCCTTTTCTTCAGTGGCAACCTTTGTTCCTCAGTTGTCAAAGCTGCTAGGCCATATATCAAAAGTGCATCACATTTTGTGAATGCAAGCACAACTGGCACTGTGAATAGATACCAAGCATGAGAACAGAAGTATCACATTTGCTCAACACCTACCATTCCCAGTGTCACATTCATCAAAGAACTTTTCCTCGGCAGCCAATACAGTCCGGTGATATTGATCCATGGGAACACAGTACCTGTTGAGCCGCAATACATCACATTATGGCATGCATAAATGCTACCATCCATTTTGCCTTACCAAATAGCGTGAATTCGCTTCTTGAGGAATGTCGTCTTTGCACGCTCTGAAACAAACTGCTTCATCTTCTCGAATTCTTCTATGCTGCCAGCCTCAAATCCCTGGGAGTCGTGAAACACAAAATTCGGGTTGCTTCGAAAGACCAGTTCGTTCTCGATGTCATGCAATCCACGCTAGAGACATATTGACTGAATCTTACAAATAACGGGGTCACAGCAGGCGCTCACCTCACTAGATCCCTCGATCTGTTCCACACTGACCTGGTCGCAGACCATCAATGCGCCCGTGTCATCACAAACATCATGACTCGGACCAAAGCTTAAGCATACCTCGTTCCCATTCCCATCGTATATCACTGGACCTATCTTAGAGTTACAGATTTGCTTCAGTATCGTAGTTTTCCCAGCATTGGCCCGGCCGATGATAAGAACTCGGAAGCGTCCGAATTTCTCTCTGTTGCCCTCCCTCTGCATAATAGGTTCTGCAGGATCTTTGGAGTGTAGGAACGGGAGGAGAGCTGCAATCTTCTGCATCTTTGTTGGGTGTCGACTGGGTGATTCACTGAGAGTCTGAAGTTGAACCGAACTTGAGATCAACAACCAGCCAATTGATCGCGTCAGCGACCGATGTATTAAGTTACTACTTGCGTTGACATTCGAGTCCGTAATTTAGCCCTCCAGAGAATACCCTGGTACTATGATAATTATCAACACGATCTGTCCCTCGTTGTGATGAATCCACCTCCCCTCAGCACCCTCACCGCACATCCATCACCCTCACCAACTCTATCCTTGTCCCCCGTCGAGGGTTGACCATCTTGACCTGCGGTTCCGTGCATTTCGATCGCTTTCGTGGCCTCGAGAGAGGGTGAGGAGAGGGTAGCGAGGTAGTGAGGTGGGCGAAGCCCAAGGGCTTCCGGTCTGACGCACTGCTGCGACGGGGGAGCCGAGCTGCGCGGGTTGGGCCCAGGCAGATGCGAGGCTAATCTAGAGCGGAGCGCAACGGACGAGTGAGAGGGGGAGCGGGGGCGTTGCTCTGCGACCAGGAGTGGTGGGTGGGTGCAAGAAAGCGCGAGAAGCAGCGTTCGGGGGCTGCAGGTCGCGAGCGAAGGGATGCGCCACTTCGCTTAGCTCATGCACGGACTAAATTCTATGCGACCTCGTGACCTCGGAAGCATAGAATCGACAACCGTGACGCATGCCTACAGTCGACCGGTACGACGGGCCACCAGTTTTACGCCCCAGTCCCGAATTCTGGGTCCACCATGTTATCGTACCCGCCGTAAAAGAATAAACAGCTGCTTACCACCTCCGCATCACTACATAGTCCCCGGACCAGTAACGACTATGTCGACCTTGTTCCAAGCCAGCGCAAGCCGACAAGCATCGGAGAACTGGTCCTCAGAGAGACATTCTGCAGGACTTACCCTTATTTTAAGTAGCCCCATGATCACTACATCACTCACCACCAGGAAACACCTCTTCTGCGCCTGCCTCCAACGTGGTATTGACCAGTTTCACACATCGGACAATGACTAAGACGTCCGCGCGATGCAACACCACCTCTTCTGCTGCTACCTCACATGCCGCCGTACACTCTACCATCATCACGGCCTTCCTCGGCCACTTCCTAATCCTCTCACAGTCAGTAATGCTTCGAGCGACCGCTGGCACCCCACGCATGACAGATGCGCCCACCATCGGATCAACGTCCTCGAGATCTTTCCCGCGTCGTGGTTCGCCACTTCATCCCGCTTACCAACGACAACGACCCACGATTGGTTGGAATCGCGGTGCACTTGAGGTAGCGACCAGGGGACCAGCTTGTCTTGTTGGGCACGCTTGTTTAGGATGTGCCCAGTAATAATGGCGTAGGTGTTCTCGCCCTCTTTGTGGTCATGATGGGTTGATGGCGCAGGTCTCCAACAATGTAGTGATGCTGAAGGAAGGCCCTGGGCGATTGAAATCCCCCACGAGCCATGTGCGTTGTGCAGCTTGGAATCTAGTGGTGTCGTACCTCGATGGCTGAGCTCTGTGCGACAAGTGTCGTTCAGGGTTCGACACAGCTCGTAGCGGGAACCAGCGTTGTTGGATGAGGAATACCCGATCGCAGTGGAATACAGTCGATCGTGCGCTGGGTACGGCCGTCAATGAGTTGTTGTAGCCGACCGAGGTGGACGAGGCAGGTGAGTGTCATGGTTGTGTCTGTCATCTGATCGCTGACTATGAACAGTGCAATCCATGACGCTTGATTGGCAGTGACCGTGGGGCTTTGGCCTGATGAGGGCGCTCAGTTTGGGACTGTGTAGCTTGGGGTGTCCATCGTGAAGACGATGGTCGCTAAGCGGTGGTACACCGGGGGACCAGACGATCGACCCAGCCAAATACGGCCGATGTCTTGCCTCATATCTGACCGAACGCGCCAGTGGAAAATCATCATGTTGGATCTTCGGTGAATACTCTTCCAAGAAAAGAATTGAAACTGAGTCACCCGGGAGTCGAGGAGTCATTGGATTCGGCCGCGCAGATAACGAAAACTTGAATGGCGGCTTCTTCGCCTACTCGGACCTCCGGCTTCCAAAACGTCATTGACTCGGAGGTGTTTACTACAAAAAGGTGATGGCTACTTTGCGGAAATGGTTGTCGCAGCACGTACGAGTAGGCTTTAATTATTCCAGGTCGACAACGATGATGTCCTCTGTAGAAAATGGAACAGTTCTGATCTTGAATATTAAGTGACATGGTCGCATCTTCTGGCTCGCATTTTACGTTGAGAAGGACAAATAGATCATCTTGCGGCGTCTCAGGCTCATCCATGTCGCCTCTTAAGGGGAAGCATAAGTAGGCGGCATGAGTAGGCGATAACGAGCCATCCACGCACCATATCCAATCATCTGTACCAATAACCTCCCCGTCAGCTCCATGTCGCCCATCTGTTCGTACATGCATACCACGTCGGAAATAGGGGACGATGGACAGTATCCCACTATCCCCACGGGTAAGTCGCGGCGATCCTTTCAAAACAGGTCACCCATCAGCCCTAACCCCAGCGCACGCTCACCAGACGCACCGAATAACGAGCTCAAACTTAATACGCACATCCAATACACGCAATCCACAGTGTCAACCTGTCTTGGCTCGTTGCCAAACTGTCCTTTTGAACAGTTCGAATTCGCACCATTTCGTGTAGAGCTACACCGAACCTTAGCTGTGCGCCTGTTGCGATCAATGATAACGACGAACCTGCAATACAATCTTAAGATGGTCTACCTTCTCACTTCAAGTTGTATAGCCAAGCAGTTGTGATATCGAGCTCGCCACGAACCGCTCGCGCCTGGCTTCGCTACAATGCAGGACCATGCGATAATAGTGACAGACACTGTAGTGTATGGCTCGGATTCAACACAAGTGTCTGAACGGCACTCATATGTCGGGTAGTGCACCATTGGGGCCAGTCGCCGACACACGAAAGTCGCCCGCGCGAATGGCACATGCGTTGCGACTATGATTGTAACGCCAGATCCCTTGTTCGAGAGACTCAGTCGTCCCTGAAAATGTGTGGCTGAGCACTCGCAACGCAGGGCGATAAGGACGGACCGATCTACCATCTAGCTCCAGTACTTGAGTATCTCCTCACCGATACCCCAGCTCCACGAAAAGTCGACAAAACAGAACACGTGAAGATTGTAATGGGACAATGGAAGCGCGCGCTCGTCGCTATAGAAGAGTTTTGTGATCTGCCGGTGTACATGAAGGATCTTAACGACCGTTCCTGCGTGGGTCTCACTTCGGAATTGATGGTACCTGCGAGTACCTTGGCTTCCATCCATCATTTCGCTCGAGGGGTACAGCGGTGGAGGTGAACATGATCATGAGCATCGCGCATACATCCTGGCAGTGTCCAGATCACGGTCAATGATCATTTTCAGTATGTGAGTCGCGAGATCTAGACATACTTGAGCCGCCCCATGCTCCCTCCCAAGTCCAGCAAAGCGGACCATTTTGTATCCGTATCGGGCAGTTCAGCCTTCCTGGCGAAGTAGGCGTGAACTTGCAGTGCCGACGGGGATCAGGGGTGGATTGTAGGACATCATCTAGTAGATTGGGAGTGTCGGCTGCGCTTTCGACGATCACGTTTCGAGTGGGAAGTCTAGTAAATACTCGACGGTAAGCTCATACACGGCGTCTTGTAAGCTAAACGAGTCGACCTAGGGAACGCCAAGAGAGAATGTAAACTTACCTGCGAATGAACTTGTCCACTCTGCTACACTGACTGTACAAACAAGGCGACCTTCGAACAGAGATCACATTGTCTTCGGACAAAAGACAGCCGGGCATCCAGGGAGAGACCAGCTAATGGCATGGGCAGGTCAACAGCAGTCGCGGTCAAAGACAGACGACGAGCCAAGATGACAGTGGGCCTGATGTTGTGTTCATTAGTAGTCTTGTTCTTTCACGGTGCAGCCTCCGCAGAGTTCCGCGTCAGGCTTGAACGAGCGGACCACATTCGGTGCTTCGTACCCATGCAAAAGGAGGACAAAAACGCGAGAGAGAAACCTGGCATATTTGGTTATTCGTGTGGAGTTGGGCTGAGTGGCTATGGTTTTCTGTTTCTCACGACTGCATCGTCCACCTGATTTAGTACATACATAGATGACTCCTTGTCGGTCGCATTCTCCATTGGCACTCGAACTGGCCTGCCAACCCAAATCTTCCAACTCCACCCTTGCCAGCGTCGATCTCAACTGATCTAATCTTGTCTTCGATGCTTTTTCCGCTTCATATCTGCTGTTAGGAACGCAGGCAACGTCGCCCGATTCGCAGGTCCTTCAGTCTGTCACCCGGAAGAGATGAGAAATGCGAACTGCCAAGTGCAGATCCAGACACGGACGTAGAGAGGATGCCTGCCATTGAGATAGCGTAAACTCGCTGTCGTAAGACGTGGTTTGAACTTGGAGATGACCCAGCATCGGTAAGTAATGCAGAGGAACCCAACGAGGTAGTGCCACCTCCTAAGACTACTGCTTCCTTCTCATCGATCCATCCGACTGCTCCAGGTTTCGAACCCATTCTTCAGTTTGCGACAAGGGAAGCAAGGAGACTCAGAGAAGGGCAGCGAGAGGGTCAAGAGAGTCCAAAAGGATTTTTGCGGTGCCCAGGAGTATTATTGGAAGAAGAGGGATCTGAATCATCCCTCTTGGTGTTCACCTTTGGAAGGCCTTGGTCACCTAGGCTATCCTTTCTGCACTCGAGGTGCGGGCGGCATTGACAGTATCACAGTACACATTAATTGGTTAATTTTGACAAATGGTGCGCCGAGTTTCCAAGCATTTTGTGAAGTCTGAGTGTGGTCCCAGTGAATCCCCGTGAATCAGAATCCAGACGCGTCCCGACCGAACACTACGTGTTATTTGCTCTTACTTACTTTCACCCCTATCTCAATCATTTGTTGCTCTTTATCACACAAGCAACCAGTATCGGTGTCAACGAGTACAGACACTATCTTCCCAATGCTGTCTGAATGAGGGGTGCAACCTCGAGATATTGATTGCGGATTTCTGTCGCTGATTTGAATTAAACATGTGAGAAGGACCCACCACGAATGTGAGAGTGCGGGGATTTATCCAGTTTCTCAAGCAAGCATGGAAGGCGTTGACAGCCTCTTTATACTAGTTCCCTGCATGTAATGCCGCATGTTTCCGCTCGTAACCCTGATGAGACGAAGGGTCTAATTTGACTATCTGCGAACTGTATCACTGAAATGTCTGAAATAAGGATAACGAACCATACCTTACCGGCATCACAGAGCGCATCCTTCCTCAATCCTGCACAGAGTCGTGCTTCTTGATATCTGACGCATTGTTTATGTCGATACCATGCTATTAAACATGTCACGCGATGGAACAAGCAAAGCAACAGAAGGAATTTACCCCACGAGGTTTCCGCCCGAACAACAGCAGCGTGATACGCCTGGTAAACGGAATCTTCATCCCCTCCATTTCATCAAACCTCTTCTGCAATTGTATGTCAACTTTTTCGTGCTCCTCCTGCAGGCTCTTGACCAGTGCTGGGTCGCTCCGTGCATCAGCCTGGTCCGCAATCTCCTTGAGCTTTTTCCTCTGTTCCACAAGGAACTGTTGGAGCTCGGAGTGCAGAACCTTGGCTGCGGCAGTCTCGTTTAGACTTTTTCCCTGCTCAACAAGTTCTTCTTGAAGGAGTAGCGCCTCTCTATCTTTTGTTGTATCCAAAAGAGGGTCTATGACAGCTCGTGCGGTGTCATAACGATTGTCGAACCTGAAAGTACTTGCACCTCCCTCTAATAGTGGCTTCCAAAAGTCGTGCTTCAGCTCGGCCTCCCTCTTTTCCGCCAGATTCTTGTCTTTGACTATGTCCCACATAGTTGTAACCAAATGCACTCGAGGTAGAGGAAGGTCTCCGCATAGCTGACCAAATATCCGGAGGTTCTTGTAGGCAGAACCAGACATACGATTGTCGGTGATTCGGTGGAGGTAGACTATCCCACTAAGTCTGAGAGTCCCACTAGTTGCATATCTTTTTTTTTACGCGTCAGCGTTTCAGACTGTTTCCAGAGGCAACGCACTTTTGTATTAGCCAGTCTGCGATTATCTTCAGAATCTCAGGATCTGACCGATAGGTATCGTCGAACCCAGGAGTGTCGACCAGCACAATCCGCTGCCCATCTTGCACGGTTGGGTAAGGGGTGACATGCTGTGTGTCAGAACTGAGGCCGCCCGCACTGCACTGCTCCGTGTTCCCGGTGATGTTGTTTATGAACTGGTTATGTTAAACGCAGAATTCGATGGTAAAGCTGCCAGTTCTACTCACGTTGGTCTTCCCGGTTCCTGTTGGCCCCATAACACTGTGTCGCAGAACTCAACTTCGTACAGCGAACGAGCCAAGACCAACGGTGACACCTACAGAATAATAAGGTCGCTGGGGTCTGGTCTGAACTTCATAACACCTGTTGCACAATTGAATAAGAGTGAAAGTCGAGGAGAACTTGGAATAGAAGATTGAAGGTGATAGTGAAGCTTTCGAATGCTGCACACTAAGAACGTACTCATGCCACGAGTCTAACACGAGGACCCTACGGCGCAGGTTAGTCCCTTCGAGCGCGATGGCGATGGCGAGCCCTGACTAGCGCAGTGCCGTAGCTATGTTGGTAGTTGGGAAGCCCCACTGGCATCGAGCAAGAGGTAGCCGTCGTGTGAAGTCAGTGATCTGTGCCACTGAGTAAATCTGAGGACGTTATTTGCTCTTACTTGCTTTCACCCCTATCTCAACGCATATCAGACGAGTTCAAAAGTACTGCGAAAAAGAAAATCGACAGGGACATATGTGCTACACGAAAACAAAAAAAAAAGAAACGAAACATCGTACAACGTAGGAACAAGACTATTACCAGAGTGAGTGGGCGAGGACAAAAAGCGAATCATACGACGCATTGGATTAGTATCGACACCGTAGCCAAAAAAAAAAAGGAGGGGATCGGAAAAGGAATTCGGGACCTGGAAAACCGCGTCAGGGGGTTGAACACGACAACGAACAAGCAACACGCACCCACGTCAACATGTCCTCTCACCAGCTCACATGGCGCATCCCCGACGCGCCTGTGATCGGCGACACGTGTGGCTGCGCTGGAAGCGGGTGTACAGGCACGGGAGGTCGGCCCGGGTAAATCGGCATCCACGTCCCTTGTCCTTGTGGTCCTTGATGCGGCGGCGGCCCAAGTCTGTACTGCGTGAAGGGCACATACATTGGAGGTGGGTAGGGCGAAACGGTAATGATCGCCGGAGGTGGCCCGAGAGGCGGTAATGCATGTATGACTCGAGTGGGCGACGGATGCGGGTGATGATGCGTGTGCACAGTCGGTGACGTACCGCCGCTCGGCGGGTTGGGCAAGTGTGGAAGGCCAGAGGTACGCCTGACAGGGGACGTTGCCACAGCCAACCTGGGACCATCCTTAGATGACGTGACAGTTGCGCCAGTTTGACCCTGAGGACTCGAAGGGTGCGACACAGTCAGGATCGGGAAGGGCGTTATACCAGAGTTCACCATCCTCGTCTCACTTGAGGTAGCATGTGAACAATGCGTGTCCGGGCCCGATGTCACTCTCCCGTTCTTTCTTTCCGACGCAGAGGAGCTAGGGTCAGAAGGTTTGACACTCGTTCCCTGACCTTGCTGAGTCTTTGCCAGATCAGACACCCCTGATGTCACATCTTTCTTGGGTGGCGATAGCACTGGTTTCGATCCCGTAATACCGTTCACAGTAGCAGGATCTGACCCAGACGACCCCTTGCCGACGGGGCTCTCTATCTCTCCATTGGCGCTCGAACTCGCCTGCCAGCCCAAGCCCTCCAATCCCACACCACCCTTGCCAGCGTCGACCGAACTCGATCTCAATTGATCCACAATCTCCCTCGTCCTCGACGTCTTCTTTCGTTTCACATTTGGCGTTGCTAGGAATGCAGGTAACAACGTCGTCGGATTCGCAGGTCCTTCAGGCGGAGATGTCAAAGATGAATGGGAACTGCCAGACGCAGAACCAGATGCGGGTGGAGAAAGGGAGTCAGCTCTCGAACTTGAGGATGGCGTCGACTCGCCGCCGTTGACAAGGTCCGATCTAGGAGACGACCTGGCATTTGCAGACGTGGAAGAACCAGACGAAGAGGCACTTTCCCCTGGGGCTAACACTTTCTTTTCACCAATCCATCCGACTGCTCCGAGTCTTGAACCAGACTTTCTTTCAGTGGGAGACAAGGGAAGCGAGGAGGAAGACGAAGACGGCGAGATCGGGCTGACAGACTCCCAAAACCCCTGAGAATCCTTGTGGAGCCCACCACTGGAACTCATCAGTGGCGAGGAGAGCCCAAGAGCATCCTCGGAAGAGGAAGAGTCCGAACTGTCCTTCTCGGTGTTCACCTTGGGGAACCCTTGGTTATTCTTTCCAGACAACAATGACACAGAACTAGCGGGCGTGACCGTCCTCGCTGGGGTGGTCTGCGTAGACATCTTGTCACTGGACGAAGAGATGGACAGCCGAGACAAGGACCCCTGACGGAAAGATCCATTGAGTGAAGGGAACACCACAGCCTTTGAGGATCCAGGACGGGAGTTTGACGAGGTGGATGACATAGAGGGGGAGGCAGACACGGAGAATCGATCGAGGAGTTTGACCGGGGTGGTAGGATCCGACATACCAATCGTGATAGCCGCAGCCGCATGCCCGCCATCGATCTCGATGTTGTCCACGTCTACTTCGTCGTCTCCGTGGACTTGCAGTGGTTCTACGCGGTGCGGCGTCGTGGTCGTACCGACGGGCGTATGCGGCGGCGGATCCGAGTCCGTCGTTGTCGTCGTCGATTCATAATCATGATCCTCCGTCTCTTTGTCACGGTCACGAACCAGTTCATGCTCGCCCCGACCTAACAGCGACTTGGTGTGCTGCCGAGGAGACTGGGGTATGCGCATGAATGCAGGGGAGGGGAAACCGTGTGGATGAGGGACGAGTGATTTGGTATGACTTGAGTCACGATTCATGGACGGGGAGGCACCTAAAAGCACATAGCATATAACCATCAGCATCCTATTTACAGAATACACGGGAAGAAACAAAAGAACGATCGACGTCGGAAAAGTGTAATCCGATCCAATAGTTACGACAAGAATATGCGTAAAGGTCCAACCAAGTTACGAAAACATGCCAACTCACCAATGGGCTGACCATACCAATATCCATGTCCTTGTGCCGACGTAACGCGACCACCCGGAAACCATGGTGAGAACGGTATTGGCGGAGGGCCGTATTGCACTGAATGCGGCGGCGGCGGAAGGCGAAGAGATGGCAAGTGGTTTGCTGGCGGTTGGCCATGTTGTGATGGTGCATACCACCAAGTGCGGGCGACCTCCTGCCTACGATCAACTTTAGAACTCGAGGGAAGCGATCGCGTCTTGTCCACGGTAGAATTCGGCCTCGATGGACGACGTGAGGAACCAATATCAGGATCCCATCGGACCTCATCGAGGCTGGGCCAAGTTGACGACGAGGGACGCGCGTCGACGCCATTCTTGTGCGCCGGATCCAAAGGCAAGGCGAGTTTTCCCGACTTGACCTCCTTGACGACCCATCGCGAGGCGACGCCTGGTGGGCCAACCAGTTCCTCCGCTGTGCGTGCCCAACGCGCCTTTCCTTCGTCCACCGCTTCCTCATCAACCTCGAATCGCAGATCCCCCTTGTGTTCA
>JBBPMZ010000637.1:0-11712 GCA_038090575.1 Tylopilus cf. pernanus | reverse complement strand
ACCGTTTCAAGCTCTTTCCCTTGCCGCGCATCTTCCTTTTTTCGCGTTCCTCCCGCGATTTTTTCTTCCCGCTGTCGTCACCGGCATCGTCGGCATCGTCATTACTGCCAACGTCATCATCGACTTCCGTCTCGTCCGCTTTGCCTTGTATGCGTAATCGCTCCAAACGTGGCAAACGCGCAAAAGGGATATCGTGCTTGTCGTTCACTGCTGTCGTCAACTTGGTAGGTGGTGCCAACGATCCTACAATATCCGGATCTAGCGCGATCATGTCCGGTTGAATCTACGCGACGACTCAGCCCCAAATGTGTGGCATGCGCAATATTTGAAACTGACCTTGTCCAAGAGGCCTCTGACCTCACGCTCTTGCCTCCTCCGCTTGTCTTCAAATGGATCGGCCTCGTTGCTGTCAAAGTTGGGTTCACCAGATCCAGGTACGAGGATACTCGAAAGACCAGCATTGTGTCCAACCGTAAGGATATCTTGGAACGGACAAAAGCGAACCGATGTGAGCGGTCGGTGGGGTATTGGATGGGTGAGATACAACGGTGGGGCGGCTTTAGGAGAGAACGACGTTTGCACCGAGGGTTTTGCATATACCTGCATCAAAAGAAATGAGGAAGCATTGGTATATAAGAAGCGAAACGCACGTTGACGCTTCCACCAGTAGCCACGGCCAGCGCACCTTTCGCACTCCACTCAAGCTCGGCACCACCGCCTCTCGTCGTCCATTCCCTCACCACACCCTTCCAATTCCGACAGTCCCACACCTTCACGGTGCCATCAGCACCCGAGGACGCCATATAGCGGCCACCGCTGCTGGCGTCAACGCTGAGACCAACAACGGGCCCGAGGTGGGCGAGCAGCTGGACCGCAGGATGAGGGAGGTTCGGTGTCCACAACGAGACGACACCATTTTGATGACCGAGATGAATAACGGCGTTGTGGCGATTTTGGGTCATGGTCCGACATGCGCCGGCTTTCGTTCGGTACTCTGCAATGACAGTGCCAGTGGATGTGTCTTGATATTTAAGATAACCCGGGTTTCCCTGTCAATAGAGGTTTAGAGGGGAGGTAAACGATATGACAGGGCTACCTACCACACTTGCGAGTAGCCAGTGATATGGGAGGAATTCAAGTCGCGTGGGCTCGATGTGGGATTTGAGTCTATGCAGCTCGACGCCATTACGATCATAGATGAACACGTATTTCTTTTGAGCGACTGCAAAATAAGATTGGTCTTGCAGGAACCTTAGGAGTGATGTCAAGATAAACGCATATAGTGTACACATAGGCCACGCACGTAATATCCCGACACGTCTCCTGTAACTGCAGTTCCGCGTGAATCGTACCCGTTTGCCAATCGAACGTCGCTACGTGCCCTGTACTCCCAACGATAGCCAAGTGTCTTTGAAAACCGTAGGTTTGACATATGTTACCGAGAAAAAACTACGCACCTGCCGTTCCTCGAATACCGCGACCTATACGGTCCCCCGTCAAGCTTCCATTCCTGGCGTCCCTTGGCCGCTTCCTGCCCTGCCCCGCGCACAATCTCGTCCTGGCTCACTCGCCACGTCTTCTCCATCTCGTCTTCAGCTTGAACGAGGCCCCCATCGCCAGCGAGGAGCAGCTCGGCATCCTGAAGAAGTGACTTGGTGCGTGCGGCATGGGCGGCTTGACTGTTGAGGTGCGCACGGAGCTTGAGGTTTTTGATGTGAGCATGCTTGTGTTTGGGGGCTATGTCCGAATCGGGTTCGGAAGGGCGAAGGGATTTGGGGAGGGAGGTGTTGCGGTTCACGGATGCGAGCGTGCGGTCGGACGATGAACCTGGCTTGGAGTCGATCGTTTTCTTGGCGTGTCGTTTCTTCTTCGACAACGGTTGTATGGCGTCTGCCTTGGCGAAGAGCGAGTCCATGCTTGTGATGGATCGAGCCAAAGTTACTCGTTTACAAATTACGTAAAATATCACACTCGACTCGTCATCTTCTCTCCGAGTCACTGTGCTGATCCAAGTCACTCGCCCCCTGCGCGTTTGATCTGTGATATAAATTGACAAGCATATACAGAGTCAGAAACAGAGCCAGAATGCTGGAAATATAAAACAGTACTTGAACAACAAACATGAAGCATAGCGACGGAGCATCATTCAAGAAGGACTTGGGCCTTGACCAAGGTCGATGTATCTTCATCCGGCCTTAATAGCTCCCGTTTTGTCAGCCCCAAAGAAGTCGCACACAATACTCGACAACCCTGGGCTGTCGCCTTTCCGACTTTTTTCACTTGGCCTTTACCGTCAGCCGCTACTTCCGTTGCTACCTCCATCGTGCTCGCATCAAAGGGTTGTCCGTACCCGACAGCTTTGGATTCGAAATCACTCGATACCACACTCCCAACGACTTCACGCAGCTGTACAGCGGCCGATATGATGACCAATATGCTATATCGGAATCTTGAGACTTTGTTCGCTGCAGAAGCAGACGTGGCGCACCCAGCCACCACAGCGAGGTCTGAGAGCCCCTCTATTGTAGCCGAAGTAAGGGTGTTCAGGTCGTTGATACCAGAGGACGAGATATAGGCGCGCGTGAGTGAGCGCCATCGTCCAGCTACTGTCGAAGTTTCTGTCTCCACCATTAGTAGACGAATCAGTTGCAAGTCTGATTCGTTTCTCACCATTTTGCTGCATCGCTTCATACGTCTCGTCCAGAACCTTATCGACTACATCCCCTACTTTGTTGAGGGTCCATGAAGAAAGGATCCATTGCACGCGGTACGCAAGGTAAGCCTGCATTGCTATCCGGAGATACGAGGCCGCGTCTTCGCGTGATTTCATCCTCTCCAGGCGGTCCACTAATGCTCGGCTTGTTGACTTTGATACCCTTGATACTGCCAAAGTTTGTTCTTCCGTTAGTTCCATGACTGGGTGGAAGTCCTGTACAAGACAATCGGCCACGATTGAAGTGGTACGATGAGAATTTGCATTGATATTTTCTACCATCTGGGTGATTGTCTTGGTTGCGTATTCATCAGCCAAGGTGACAAACCGTTGCACGTCGAACAATTTGGGCTGAAGTTTTGATACGGTGGATTTGAGCTCCTGGAACTGAGCATCGTACCACCGGTGGATCTCGTGGGCCTGTGACAGAGATATCTGAGTGGAGGTGAGGTCGTGCGACTGCGCTTCATAGCGAGCCTCAAGGTCTGCGAGCTTGGAAGTCGACACAGACAAATCCTTCTGAAGCTCCTCGACACGCTCGAGAGCAGCGGCGATCTGCTCCGCTTTCTGAGCATCAGCACGCTTCCACCGATCAACATCAGCGGTGAGGGAGGCAATGATGCGATCTGTATCCTTCAGCCTGTCTTTGGCAGAGCCAAGTTCCGTTGACAAGGTCTCGCAAAGCCGCTCGAGCTCGGTGATGCGTGAAGCTGAGGCAGAGCGATCGTTCTCCAGGATCGTGATTTGCTCGCGCGCCGTAGCAAGATCTTGAGCTTTAGTGGCATTCAAGCCTTCCAGTTCCTTGAGCTTGGAGGCGAGTTCAGCTGACTCCGTCGCGTGGCGTCGCCGAATATCGGCGATCTGAGTGGTAGACTCAACCAGGTCAGAACGAAGCTGCTCAAGATCTCGGTGCGCGGTGCTTAGTTTCTCTGCCTTTGCAGCATCCGACCGTTTCCACTCCTCCACTTGGGCAGCAAGCTCCGATGACTGTGCCGTTTGACGTTTTTCATTAGTGAACAAATCGCGACGCGCTTTCTCGAGATCGTCGCGAGTGGTGGCCAACGACTTGGCTTGAGTAGCGTACTTGACTTTCCACTCCTCGATTTCAGCATTCTGAGTGGTGATGATACGATCTTTTTCTTCCATGGCTGATGATGTGACTTGGAATCGATCGCGAGGGGGATCAAGGTCCGTCGATAATTTATTGATCTTTTCTAGTGCCGATGCGAGCTGCTCAGCTTTATGCTGGCTTTCTTGCTCATCGGGAGCAGTCACTGGCATCTGATGAAATTTGAGCTAGCTAATACTACGTGCCCATGAATACTTACAGTGTTGGGGGTGTTCGAGGGGCGGATGCTGAGGTTGCGATTCTGGAATTGAACGACAATTTCCCCGTCCTTTTGTCTCGTGGTAAGATGGGGGCCATCTGAAGAGAGCGCTTCCTGTTTCGAGATCCCGAGAGGAGGAACTGCTACAGGTACACCACGTATCCCGGAAAAGAAACGTTTCGTCCACGGCACCTTCAGCTTCTCTATGTCAAGGAGCCTTTCATCCATCCGCTCCCGCAATTCCCCAAGCTGTCCCTCAAGCTCTAACACTAACTGCGGGTCTTCAGCCCGCACCTTCATCTCGTTCAATCTTCGTATAACCTCGGTCTGCCTCTGGACTACGCCCTCCAGATGGGATAACAGCTCTCGCCCAGCTGCCGTTTCTTTGATTTCCTTCTGTAGCTCAACCACTTCTCTTTGGATTAGCAATCTGCGGCAATCATGATCCGCAATGATCCTTCGAACGAGGTCGTTGAGCGAACCATCAACGCCACAGGAAAATACTCGGGCCCCATGGTTGATCATGGATTTCCAGCATTCAGACTTAAGTTTTTCTAGTCTCATCTTCCCGACTTCTTCTACAACGTAATCCCACATCGTCGTAGCGAAGACAACATTTCCCAGAGCGTCGTCTCCGCAGAGCTTTCGAAACACCAGGAAGTTCTTCGATGAGATGCCAGCTACGCGATTGTCCGTGATCCGATGCAAGTACACTATCCCGGAGAGGAGTTTTCCTCGCCTGTAGCTGTTCGAAGGTGAATGAGAGCCACAAATGGTAAGCATCATACATTACCTCGAGGAAAGCCAGTCTGAAATCATATACAAAATGTCTAAATCCGATTTAAAGGTATCGCCGAATCCCGGCATTTCCACGAGGACTACGAATTGACCACTCTCTTGGTCCCGGAATCGGACAGCACGGATGTCGGATATAGACACTCTCAGTCCATCGCCCACCCATGGCGTCTCATGTTCGACTATCGAGTGTATAAGCTGAATGAATGAGTGAAAGAAGCTCAACCACTTGTCGATTGTCTCACCGTGCTCTTTCCAGAACCTGTTTCCCCCATCACACTGAGGAAGATTGAGCCAGGTATTTCATTGTCGAACCCTTAATCACGTACGCTATTACAATATCGCTTTCTCTGAGGTCTTCGACGCTCACCAACTCTACAGTTTCACGTTCGTCATGCATCGCTCTCCCGGACAGGTCCTTGACGGAAGAACCAAGGAAGAAGACGTCACAGATATAAATGGATACTCGTTGCTTGTCTCACCATTATGCTGCCACGGTACGATGGCGCGGTTACACTTTGGTTAGCTGCGTCTACGGCGGTGAGCACACTTTTTTCATTCAAATGAATTTCTGACGCCTAACTCTATTGAGAGGAGTGAGTGGTGCTAGTGGTTCGTGAATATGGGGAAGTTACCGAAATCACTGACGGTTCAATTTGTCTGTTCGAAGCTGATAGAGGAGTCGATCAGAAAGAGGTGAAAAGGCAGGTCGACGGAGGTCTATTTACCTGAGAAGAAACTCGCTATGAGTGGTGATCTGTTTTGGATTCCGGCGGAGAGATAATGAATGCTTGGAGTGAGAGTGCGAAGTGGTGAGCAGGGATTGATATGCAGGCACTGGCAGGGAGGGCTTTACCCACATGTCAGTTTAGGCAAAGGGAATCACATGGCCAATATGCCGGTGACTCGGCGGAGATGGCGAAGAAAGCTCGAAGCCATGCTGCAAAGGGGTGGGGAATGCTACCAATTGGTGTGGACATGAAAAAGCCTGCAGGTGATCCACGCACTCGCCTGTCGACGCACAACTCAGTTCTGACTCGGACTAAATCTGAAGATCTGATTCTTCTGAGGAAATTCAACGACACATAAATTGGACATGCGCATTGATGGTATTTGCGCGTTGCATGATATGATCGATGACATCGAGTTGGAGCTCAAAGCTTTCTGTGAAGTACGTAAATTTATTATGCAGAGTGATTTCATACTCTGTATTTGGGTCGGTTTGAACGCATATTTTGAAAAGCAGACCACGCACCTGCTGTTCCTCGAATACTACAACCTATGATAATAGATGAGTGATGAATCACCATCGAGCCTCGTATGTCACCACCGCGGGCGCGGCTGCCATGAGCCTAGCTTTAATTGCTACACCTGATTTTGTCTTACTCTAGGAGCTATGCGTAGTGGAAGAACGTAAATTGTGAGCGCTATCCTCAGCTCAAGAGCACACTTAAGTCGACCTCAGGGGTTCAAGGCTTTGGTCTGATCAGTGTGCCAATGAAGAAATGGCCATAACGGTGATGCATTTCATGAAATGATTCGTGCAAGTCATGTGCGACAATAAAACACTGACATTCCATCTCGCTTATACATCATACAAACACCCCATCGCAGATGAAGTTCAGCGCTCAAGGTCCTGTGACGGCAATTTGGTCCATTTTCTGGACGAGGTCGTCCAGCCAAGTCCTGCGCCTAAGCGAATTGTTGATTGTCGTATCGCAGCGGCGAATATCATGAGTGGGACTTACAAGATCTCAGAGTCTTCAAGGAGCGCACGCTTGACCTGCTCATCCAACCCGGAGAGGGCGCTGAGTACAGAACCCGCCTCTTGATTAGCGAAGTTGCGCCTAAGGAAACCGTCATTCGTCATCCAAATGGGAAACAGTCGAGCGGTACTCACGCTACGAGATCTTCGGAGTCTTCGGATAGTCCGCGCTCATAAGCGGTGAAGTCGTAGTATGGCACTGAGTCTTCAGATAGTAGTCCACGTTCGATTGGATACTCGGGTGTGGTGAAATCATAGTATGGTACTGGTTCGGAGAAGAGCCTGCACATACGTCAGTCAGGAATGTCAAGTCTTGGAGACACCGACAAAATCGGACTCACGGAGTGGAGCGCTTAGTTATTCCGTACAGGTGGCTAGTGAAACCATTTATCGTCAAAATTCGGAAGATACATATATGCTATACCTGGGACTCACAGATTGGAAGCAATCGCATTTCCTAAAGTGGCGAGTGCACCGAGACCGCCAAACACGGTGCCAGCTATAGCCGTTTTAGAGCTGCGCCTGAAGTAGGGGTTAACAGATAAGTCTATGAAAGAAGACTCAAGACCTACGTCGAATGAGAGACAGTGCCGTTCGTCGTGTCGTTCGTACTACCAAAAGTGTCCAACGATGATGTATCAGCCTCAAGCTCCTGAAGGAACTGTACACCTTCGCTCGATTGCAACAGTCTGTGTTCTGTTCAGTACCATAAAAACGATGCTATCATGGAACGTACTGAATGATCTTGTTGGCCTCGTCTTGGGTGAGAGTACCCTGCTGAACGGTAGTATTCATGACAGTGGCAGCTCGCGACTGGAGGTCTTGTTCACATGCGCCAGTCTCCGAGCAGAATCCGGGGACGAGAACAGGTCCAACACCATAGCTAGGTGACCATGGCTCTCTCTTGTTGTGAGGCTCCGGGGAAGCGTCTTCTCCAACCACGGCCATGGGCTTTAGTGTGTCACTGTTGGGACATCCGGGTTAGCAAAGAATGTTCCAACCTATTACTCGTTTACTCGCTGGAAAGGTCTCGGAGCCGCGACGACGGGCCCGATTGTGACGGCCGCGGTCACAAAAGCGACGGAAAGAACAGTACTGGAACGCATCTTGAAAAAGTGGTTTTAGAGAGGCAAGAAAAGTCGATCAACGACGGTATTATTAGGGGATTGAAGGGGTGTTAAAGATAGTTGAAGAGCACAAGACAAGGCTGAAAAAAAAACCAATATAAGTAAGTAGACGAAAGATGAGTGTGTTGAACCTACTAGCCAGTACCTGTGAGCCTACTGAAATCGAAGAAGGGCTGGCAAAAACGGGAGAACGAGTCTGACATTTATACCCTTGACAAGGGGGCCTTCGGACCGTCGAACCTCGTGTGAAGCAGGCTTTCGGCTCCCTTCCTATCGAGCGGCAGGCTACCAATGACAGATTTATCAGTCACGGAGGTCCGGATCCATGTGGGCTGTGCAACTTTTCAGCATCGAGCATAAGCTTTTCCGGATGATTGATTACGAACAAGTTGAGGCTGCCGCAGACCAACGAAATTTCAAGCGGCTTCCTTTTCTTGATACCTCAGTAGAGTCAGCACAGATATTACCATCGTGACTTCGAGTGATTGTTTCTTCGGGAGGTTGATGCGGTTGATGCGTTTGGGCCGGGATGGTAACAGTGAGATCGTGACGTGGCCGACAGAATCCGGCAAATTCGAACCCTTTTGGGTCTGTGACTCTGCAACAATCAGTAGGCAAGTTCAAGAGAGCCACACTGAGGTCGATTACATTCAGCTCGGGTCCGGTTCAGACTATATCGCGGCGACTTGCATCAATTGGCTGTATACCGTTATGGGCACGAAACTTGAGGAGACTTCGGATCATTTTTGCGGCCCACGGAATCGGGGGCAACCATCAAGATTCTGAGTTGAGGCTGCGCGAACGCTTGTCACTGGGCGACAGACCCTGCAAGCATTGAGTCCGAGATCATGGACACTGTTGCTCGGAACAGCAGCAGGAGTCTTATCAATGATGACACGAAAAGTGCATTTCCTCTGTGAGATGGGAAAAGAGTAAGATTTGGGTGTTGATATAAGAGCACGCCATTCCGCAAATACGTACAAATAATGTTTGCTACCAATCACCACAACCCATGCTATTCCTCGGTGTAGAAATTGCGAAGACAGCCATTCCTGCCCGCCTGGTGATTTTACCTTGTTTGCAAGTCGAAATCGTTGAATCCTATCGGGTCTTGCACTGCAAATCTCCTCTCTGCTAAGTGGGACTCTGATTGCCCGAATATCCGCAGAACTGCCTACGTCAATGAGCATCTTAACCGTCTTCTTTCAGAGCTCTCAGCATAATTTGGCGGTTCCTCGTCGCTGCTGCTACCTACCAATCTTGGTATGTAGCATCTTGTATCATAGTTTGAAGCGTCAAGAACAGAGGTATTGCGATTTACACAGGTGTAAACAAACAGGTTTCTCACAACAATTCCACTTCCGCGTGCGCTCACACCCTGCTTGGTTCTTTGGCATAGAGCCCACTCTCGGGCCCGTGTCCAAAAGGCGCCATACTGTGTATATGTTGACTCATCGCTTGGGAAGTCCGTAAACTCCTTATATGCGCTAATAAGCATGGGTTTCCGATCGATGCCACCCTCACCTACAATGCGAAGGTAAGGACCTTGAGCTCAAGTGGACTGATGAATCTCTCACCCGGCGCTCTTCTGACCAAGTTCCATCGTAGTCAGTGGTGCGTGATTCTCTGAAAACGGGGAGCCAAGATTTAGTTATGGGCTTCACCGTTGGCTGCCAGTGGTGCGCAACTTGAACTGTGACATACGAAGTTACTTGCCAAAGTAAGTTGTATACATGTCCTTTAACCACCGATGCACGACGCGCAACCTCATGGTTCCATTGATTTAGCCACAAGTAGACAACGATACTCGGTCCAATCTTAAACCAGCCCACAAGTTGAGAAATCATGTCGGGGTTCGTCGTTGAAAGCAGTCACTCAGCTTCAGTATCTAACGACACCCAGGATATCCAGATTATGTTACCGGGTGCCATGGTTGGTTTTTGGTCATATATACACTGCTCGCGCTGGACTGGTCCGGTCCTTACGCACATCCTTTGCGCATATTTGGTGTAATCTTCACGGTCGGTTCACTAGCAGCCTTTCGCCACTTTGCGTCCGACAGATATCAAGATGCTGTAGAAGGGCCGACGTAGGTGATCGGTGAGTGCAGAACATATGTAGTACAGTGGTGGGGCGACGTAGAACGAAACAATATTCGTGTGCCAAGGGTTTCTAATACACCGGTGATACCCACACACAGGTGTTGAATGAGTGACGATATGAGCGCTCGCCTTGCACTCCGACGAGCTTGAATTTGAATGGTCCGATGAAATTCGTGCGAGATTGGACCGCTTGAATCCGTGGATCAAGAGATTCAAATGCTCGTGTTGTGGTGGACTGAAATATTAGGTGTCGTCGCACATGCAAGCCTCCGGTATCCCTGGTCGCTCTGTAGCAAGAACCATTATGCGTGAATTCGAGTTTCATCTACGGGTCTCGGCTTACGATTTTGTAAAGTACATTCGTACCCGTCAGAAGACAGCCAAAGGACATCTTCTCGTTGGCTGCCACTTGACGCACAGGGCAAGAGCGGTCAACAGCTCTAGTCCTTCAACCTCATCGCGCGAGCACACGATCAAACATTATCACCTTCCTTTCCCTTGGGGTTGCACCGTGAGTCGTAATGCGACTGTCGTCCATCCTCTGGGCCTCCCTGACCGGTGGCGTTCCACTCCTGGAGCTGAAGTGCCTGGCTTTTGTTGTCAAGGTGATCCCATCTTAATCCTGGGCCCCCTTTGTTATTGAGGGACGGGTTTGGCTGGCAAAGGGAGGTTGTCGTGTGTGCCAGCGGGGGATCCCGTACTCCATGCTGCATCCCTGAATCTTGGTCTTGAATGTCGCTCATCTTGTCTGTCTTACACCAGGGAGCCATGATCGATCCTGGAGTACAAAAATACTTGATCAACGTGCGGGAGTCTTGTTACTCGGAGAGCACACAAAATGCTTACCTTGACGGACCAAGCTAGAGCATCCATGTACTGGTGAATCGAATAATGCCGATAAATCTCTTTATGAAATCGTGCAAGTCATCTACGGCCAATAAAACACTGATATTTCGTTTCGCTCATGTACACTGTCTGAATACCCTATCGGACGTGAAGCTCAAGGTCCCGTGACGGCAATTTGGTCCAAGTGCTGGACGAGGTCATCCAGCCAAGTCCTGCGCCTAAGGGAATTATCGGTCAACACATCACAGCGGTATATATCGTAAATGAGGCTTACAACATCTCAGAGTCCTCAAGAAGTGCACGTTTTGCCTCTCCATCCAACGTGAGGATACCATTACCGATAGCGCTGAGAATGGCGCTCGCCACTTGACCGGCAGAATTGCGCCTAGACAAGCCGTTCATTGCCATCCACAGAAGGAAACAAGATTGGGTGGTACTCACGCAACGATATGTTCCTGGTCTGCAAAGAGTGTACGTTTCGCCTCTCCATCCAACGAGAGCAAGGCCTTGCCGATACTACTGAACACGGAGCTCGCATCTTGACCGGCAGAATTGCGCCTGAACAAACCGTTCATGCTCATCTCCAGAAGCAAGCAAAACCGAGTAGTACTCACGCAACGATGTCTTCCGGGTCTTCAAGGAGTCCACGCTTCGCCTCTCCATCCAACGTGAGGATGCCATTACCGATAGCGCTGAGAATGGCGCTCGCCACTTGACCGGCAGAATTGCGCCTAGACAAACCGTTCATTGTCATCTACAGAAGCAAACGAGATTGAGCGGTACCCACGCAACGATGTCTTCCGGTTCCTCAAGGAGTCCGCGCTTCGCCTCTCCATCCAACGAGAGGATGGCTTTGCCGATACTGCTGAACACAGAGCTCAAATCTTGACCGGCGGAGTTGCGCCTAAAGAAATCATCATTTGTCGTCCCAATGGGGTACGGTCGGGCGTCACTCACGCGACGAGATCTTCATATTCTCCGGGTAGTCCGCGCTTCGCCTCTCCATCCAACGAGAGGATGGCCTTACCGATACTGC